>JAPDOI010001040.1:0-232401 GCA_029168955.1 Aplectana chamaeleonis | reverse complement strand
TTTGACGACGTTCCGATGACGTCATCAGAAGCCAGATGCACTTTTGACGACGTCCCGATGACGTCATCAGAAGCCAGATGCACTTTTGACGACGTTCCGATGACGTCATCAGAAGCCAGATGCACTTTTTGACGACGTTCCGATGACGCCTCATCAGAAGCCAGATGCATCTTTTCTTCACGACGTCCCGATGACGTCATCAGAAGCCAGATGCACTTTTGACGACGTCCCGATGACGTCATCAGAAGCCAGATGCACTTTTGACGACGCGTTCCGATGACGTCATCAGAAGCCAGATGCATCTTTTGACGACGTCCCGATGACGTCATCAGAAGGCCAGATGCACTTTTGACGACGTTCCGATGACGTCATCAGAAGCCAGATGCACATTTGACGACGTCCTGATGACGTCATCAGAAGCCAGATGCACTTTTTTGACGACGTCCCGATGACGTCATCAGAAGCCAGATGCACTTTTTGACGACGCTCCGATGCCCCCATCAGAAGCCAGATGCACTTTTCACGACGTTCCGATGACGTCATCAGAAGCCAGATGCATGCTCTTTGACGACGTCCCGATGACGTCATCAGAAGCCAGATGCACTTTTCACGACGTCCCGATGACGTCATCAGAAGCCAGATGCATCTTTTCTACGACGTCCCGGATGACGTCATCAGAAGCCAGATGCATCTTTTCTACGACGTCCCGAGATGACGTCATCAGAAGCCAGATGCATCTTTTCACGACGTCCCGATGACGTCATCAGAAGCCAGATGCACTTTTGACGACGTTCCGATGACGTCATCAGCAGCCAGATGCATCTTTTGACGACGTCCCGATGACGTCATCAGAAGCCAGATGCACCTTTTGACGACGTTCCGATGCCGTCATCAGAAGCCAGCTGCACTTCTTTTCACGACGTCCCGATGACGTCATCAGAAGCCAGATGCACTTTCTTTTGACGACGTCCCGATGACGTCATCAGAAGCCAGATGCACTTTCACGACGTCCCGATGACGTCATCAGAAGCCAGATGCGAATCTTTCACGACGTCCCGATGACGTCATCAGAAGCCAGGATGTGCACTTTTCACGACGTCCCGATGACGCTCATCAGAAGCCAGGATGCACTTTTCACGACGTCCCGATGACGTCATCAGAAGGCCAGAGATGAACTTTTCACAATGACGTCCCGATGACGTCATCAGAAGCCAGATGCACTCTTCATTCACGACGTCCCGGATGACGTCATCAGGAAGCCAGATGAACTTCCTCACGACGTCCCGATGACGTCATCAGAAGCCAGATGCGCACTTTCTTCACGACGTCCCGATGACGTCATCAGAATCCCCGCTCACCTACAAATCAATTACTAACCAGCCTACGTACCCCTACCAACTTCTACCTGTCTCGCCAAGTTGAGCCTTCGGAACATTGGCGGTGTGCTATTAGCAGTGAGGACTGAAAAGCGTGATTTACCAACACTTGGCCCACAATACCTACGGCGCACACCCATGAAAATTTCTTAAAGGCAGTGGTCGCGCTTTCTCGAATATGATCGTCTTCTTTTCCTCTCTGAACCCTTTTTCTGGGCATAGAGTAGTAGAACCTTAAGTAAGAAAAATTCACTGAAAAAAACGCTGTCTTCTAGGGCCAAATTTGAAGCCTCCGAACTTCCTAGTCTTTTTTGATGGTGGACGAGCCCACCCCCACATCATCGGCATCGGTGATCTCTAGTATCAAGCGAGCATCAGCCGGTTGAAATTGTGGTAGAAAGCGCGAAGCGCTCTACCAGGATTTGGCTTTTTGATCTCTTCCTCGCGCGGATGCCCTACATAATGAGATCACCTATTCATACCGTCAACAGAGGTATGAGCTGTACACTATCTCGCCGACGCGCTGCAAGAAATTACATATGTGTGCAGCTTTTCATCCCAACTGGTCCTCGCTTTCTAAAGTTATGACCTCTCAAAGTACGCAAAAACGTTCTCCACCACCGCTCTTCCGCTCTCCGTCTCCACCTCCGTCCGCTCGAAAACCATTTTTTGGAAGGCGTGGACCAAATCGCTCGAAAATTTGTGACTAGGAGGTAATCGGCCACGGGAATGACGAAAATAATTGTCGAACTCACCATAATGACTTCTGGGCCCCCTAACGGGCGTTGTGAAACTCGGAAACCGGCCTCTCAAGAATAAGGCTTTATGAAAAATGGTGGGTTTTTCGTTATCAGTCATTGTTTTCTTTTAGACTCCATATAAACACCTTTGCCTCTTTTTAGGTGGTGTACTTTTTGAACGTCCGGCTTCGGAAGAGGACGCGCTGTGCGGGTTGATGTGATTGACCGCGGCGCGTATTCGTTCAAAGCGCACCATCGATAAGAAGGCGTCGCAGGATGTGCTGAAGTGTCGGTTGACTATGTGAGACCCTCAGTAGGGTGTGTGCAGGACGTCGTAGAATGTGGGCAGGGCCTCAGTAGGAGTATGCAGGACATCATCGAACGTGTGCAGGACCTTAGTAGGGAGTGTGTGCAGGGACATCATGGGAACGTGTGCAGGACCCCCAGGTAGGAGTGTGCAGGACGTCGTAGAATGTGTGCAGGACCTCAGTAGGAGTGTGTGTGCAAGACCTTAGTAGGAGTGTGCAGGACATCATGGGACCTGTGCAGGACCTCAGTAGAGTGAGGTGCAGGACATAATTCGTACCTGCGCAGGACCTCAGTAGGAGTGTGCAGGACATCATTGTACCTGCGCAGGACTCTCAGTAGGTAGAGTGTGCAGGACATCATGGAACGTGTGCAGGACCTCAGTGCAGGGAGTGTGTGCAGGACATCGCGGAACGTGTGCAGGACCGTAGTAGGAGTGGGGCAGGACATCATGGGACGTGTGCAGGACCCCAGCAGGGGTGTGCAGGGACATCATGGGACGTGCAGTGACCCCAGTAGGGGTGTGCAGGACGTCGTGGGAATGTGCAGGGCCTAGTAGGGAGTATGCAGGACATCATCGAACGTGTGCAGGACCTTAGTAGGGAGTGTGCAGGACATATTGGGACCTGTTCAGGACCTCAGTAGGGAGTGTGCAGGACATCATGGAACGTGTGCAAAGACCTAAGTAGGAGTGTGCAGGACATCATGGAACGTGTGCAAGACCTTTAGTAGGAGGTGCAGGATATAATTGTACCTGCGCAGGACCTCAGTAGGAGTGTGCAGGACATCATTGTACCTGCGCAGGACCTCAGTAGGGAGTGTGTGCAGGACATCATGGAACGTGTGCAGGACCTCAGTAGGGAGTGTGCAGGGACATCATGGGACGTGTGCAGGACCCCAGTAGGGGTGTGCAGGACGTCGTGGAATGTGTGCAGGGGCCTAGTAGGAGTATGCAGGACATCATCGAACGTGTGGGCAGGACCTTAGTAGGAGGTGTGCAGAGGACATATTGGGACCTGTTCAGGACCTCAGTAGGAGTGTGCAGGACATCATGGAACGTGTGCAAGACTCTAAGTAGGGAGTGTGCAGGACATCATGGAACGTGTGTGCAAGACCTCAGTAGGAGTGTGCAGGACATCATGGAACGTGTGCAAGACCTTAGTAGGAGTGTGTGCAGGACATCATGGAAATCCTGTGCAGGATCCCCAGCAGGGGTGTGCAGGACGTCGTAGAATGTGTGCAGGACCTCAGTAGGAGTGTGCAGGACATCATGGAACGTGTGCAAGACCTTAGTAGGAGGTGTGCAGGACATCATGGGACCTGTGCAGGACTCCTCAGTAGGAGTGTGCAGGACATCATGGCGGAACGTGTGCAGGACCGTAGTAGGAGGGCAGGACATCATGGGACGTGTGCAGGACCCCAGTAGGGGTGTGCAGGACGTCGTGGAATGTGTGCAGGACCTCAGTAGGAGTGTGCAGGACATCATGGGAACGTGTGCAAGACCTTAGTAGGAGTGTGCAGGACATCATGGGACCTGTGCAGGACCTCAGTAGGGAGTGTGCAGGACATCATGGAACGTGTGCAGGACCGTGTGGTAGGAGTGGGCAGGGACATCATGGGACGTGTGCAGGACCCTGTAGTAGGGGTGTGCAGGACGTCGTGGAATGTGTGCAAGACCTTAGTACGAGTGTGCAGGACATCATGGGACCTGTGCAGGACCTCGGTGCAGGGAGTGTGTGCAGGACATCATGGAACGTGTGCAAGACCTTAGTAGGAGTGTGCAGGGACATCATGGGACCTGTGCAGGACCTCAGTAGGGAGTGTGCAGGACATCACGGATCGTGTGCAAAACCTTAGTAGGAGTGTGTGCAGGACACCATGGGACCTGTGCAGGACTCTCTTTCAGTAGGAGTGTGCAGTGATATCATTGTACGTGTGCAGGACCGTAGTAGAAGTGGGCAGGACATCATGGGACGTGTGCAGGACCCCAGTAGGGGTGTGCAGTGATGTGGTAGAATGTGTGCAGGACCTCAGTAGGAGTGTGTGCAGGACATTATGGGGACCTGTGCAGCATCCCATTAGGGGTGTGCAGGACGTCGCATAATGTGTGCAGGACCTCAGTAGGAGTAAGTGTTCAGGACATTATGGGACTCTGTGCAGGACTCCCAGAAGGTGTGCAGGACGTCGTAGAATGTGTGCAGGATCTCAGTAGGAGAGTGCAGGGACATCATGGAACGTGCAGGACCCTAGTAGGAGTGTGCAGAACATCAAAGCCGACGTGCGCAGGACTCCTCCGTTTAATGTCCAGGACACCGTATGCAAGTCATGCCCCCGAATCAACAAGAGCGATAGGCAAGTGCGCTACAGAACAAGGCTATCGTAATCTCACTCGAGTTGGCTCTAAAATTTTCCCAAGTTCTGACTCTGAATTCGCTACATCTTTCACTACACCGGTGGTGTTGTTGTTTTTCTGCTTTGTAGTCCAGGCAGATCCTCAACTGCTGAACTCTGGAGAAGGACTGTGACACACCGCTCTTTCACTTCTTTTTTATCTTTATCATTGATCAATTGGGTATCATCAAATTCTGTTTAAGAGAGCCGAATAACATCATTCCTAAGATTACGGTGGTCCTTCTTCTGGCGCACTTAACTATCGTTCGCGCTGGAAATCATTTTCCATTTTTCAGGCTCAATTTTATGACTGAGCCCGGTAGGACCACCACTCGGTAAAATCCTTTGGCGCGTCAAAAACGTTGGACGATGAGGCTTGGAAGGCGTCAAAGATTAATATCCGCCACCAATTCTCACCAGGGCATCTTGCGCTTTTTCCTAGAATGTTGGTGCGACCGTAAGACCACAGGAAAAAATAGAGTTACGGCATCGAACTCCACATGCAGAAAAACTCCGGAAACATATTTTGGCGCGAAATTCAAATTCGCATTACTACAATGTGTTCTGATTGACTTTTTTTTTAATGAAGAAGGGAGTTGGAAGAAGAATGAAGGTTTTTCATGGGCCCCTTCAACATTTTCGTTCACTGGAGGGGCCAAGCTACCCAAAAACATGAAAAATAATATACGGTTTTCTGCGCGTACGATGTCTTTAACTCTCCCGTTCTTGTTCCGAATCAGATTGATATGGGCCGTGGCGCAGACGAGCCAAGTCATCAAGAACCGGTGAAGTTTGGCTAGAGCGACTGGACTCCTGGGTCTATCCTAGACGGGGTGAGGCCACCCAAGATTCAATTACAGAAATGATGAAAAATTCTTTGATAAAAGATGTCTGATACTGCTATCAATCATTGTTTTTATAGAAACGTCATGAAAAATACTTCGACTGGTTGCCTTACCAATCGGTGGTTCATTTCACTTTCTGTTCCTTGAATGGTGGGTGCCCTCTCTCCCCGCTGTCTAGGATTGTGCCCCAACCTCTATACAATTGGGTCATTTTAAAACTCATTTCTTCATTTTCTCGACTTTAAATTCAAAAAAGTATATGCCTTGTATCTTGTCTGTTCAGGAAGCCGCGTTGCAACTATTATCTTGCAATCCTAGCAGCTGTTTCTTTTTCATTTCTACTCACTATGTCTTGGAAGAAAAAACAACTTGGGCCTTTTTAGAGCTTGACGATATTGTAGAAGGAAACCCTTGTAAAAAGTTGTGAAATTTCTTGAAAGTTGGGCTCCGCAGAAAAGGTCAAGGATTTGGCATTGCTCCTAAATGTTGTGAAATGGTTTTATTGATTTGGCTCTCAACTTGATTTTTTCAAATGTAGTGAAATTGTCGAATTGATTTGGCTGTGATGATACTATATGCAGATAACATAATCATTAAATGTGTAGTGAAATTGTTGCAAACGGATTTGGCAGGAGCTCTATCAATTATCACAGTCAAATCACGCGTCAGAAGGTCTCTCTGGCGAGCGAATGAAGACAAAAAGAAAAAATAATAATCCTCAGTCAACAATGCTGAACGAAACGTGGCCTTATGGGCTAGGAATTAAGGTTTCCGAATGTTATTCTGCCTCTTTTTCAGTGTAGCTCCCACTTCAACAATAAGGTACTCAGACCTTCCTCGCCGATGAGATGTAAAAAAATCATGAAAACGAAATTCCAACGCAGTTTACTTCGCTACTGACTCTTCTATGTCTTCGTGTCCTCAACGCTTTCTACGATTCGCATTGTATAGAAAACGTTTTTGCTGCTAGGTTTATTCCTGTTCTCATTCGATTCAATATGCGCTCCAAGGAAAACCCCTTCTGACGCGTGATTTGACTGTGATAATTCGATAGAGCTCCTCTGCCAAATCCGTTTGCAACAATTTCCTCACTACATTTAATGATTATGTTATCTGCATATAGTATCATCACAGTGCCAAATCAATTCGACAATTTCACTACATTTGAAAAATCAAGTTGAGAGCCAAATCCAATAAAAAACCATTTCACAACATTTAGGAGCAATGCCAAATCCTTGACCTTTTTCTGCGGAGCCCAACTTTCAGAAATTGAATTTCAATGAATGAACCTCCGGAATTATGTACACATCTAGTCGAAAACAATGACTGAAGTGCTTAAGCTTTCATTCTTCAACTGTTTGATTAGGTAAATTTGCATTTATTTCTTTTCCCTCTGAGTGTCGATGATTCTCGACTGCTTGGCATGAGATCAGATCTTTTCTCTGTGCACGCGTGCACGAACTGGAAAATTAGGGTCTTAATAACTTTAATTCCAGCCCGTTTTTCACCGCGCTACCTTCATAGTTTTTTGAGCTGTTTTTTGATCTAAGCTGGATTTTTTGTAGCGTTTTTTCTGATAACGTTTTCTATCGTGACCACTGCCTTTAAGCTTTCCGGCTCACAACTTTGTTATTTTGTGAACCGATTTGGCTGGAAATTTGGATAGCAGGTGTATTCCTGGACCCCTTCACTTATAAATCAGAAGGGAATGTTCAGAAATTTTTTGTTTCAAAGATCTCTATAAACTTAATTTATAAAATTCTAAGTGATCACAAGGCCTAGGCAAAATTGAACTCCTTTCAGAGCCGCTTCGCGGCTGGAGCGATGACTAGAATATCGAAACCATATATATCGTAGCATTCATAAAACCTGTCAAAAGTGGAGTGTGTGTTACCCCCAGAATTTTCTTCCTCATGAGAAGCTTTGAACGAATCAGTCCAAAACTTCTGAAAAAGCGACAAATATACCTCAGATTCGCAATCAGCACCCCAAAAATCCCCTAGGAGAATCTCAAAGGAATTGTTCACGATAAAAATCATTGTTTTATTTTTTCTGCCTATCTTGAAAACGGTCCCATGCTGATCCCAATGATGTCTCTGTAATCGTACAAGACCTTCTGGGAACGGAGTTAGGGTCCCTCCGGAAAATGAGCAAGCTGGAAGCATGGAGGACGAGTTGTCCGGAGGATTGTAACTGCCATCTTTTGCAGCCGATGTATGCGAGCTGACCTGAGCAAAGAGAAGATGAGAAATGAAGGTAACAAAGGGGCTATTCATCGGAAACCATCGCTCATCTCACGATCTCGGAGTTTTCATTTGTTCACGTCGAGGGGGCGGGAATGGAGCACGGGGGCGGTTCTCAGACTCCAAAACCATCTCTTTCGGCATTAGGAGCCTAGGATATTTCTCGCCTGTCATTTCTCAGTGGGAAAGTCACCGAGGATGATTATCGTGAACGCTGCCTCTGAGCCAAAGTTGGAATATTTTTCTCAAACGCTTTCTGAACCCCTTCTTGATAAAAGTAAACGCTCAACCGAAAATCAGTACAAGTACAAAACGCTATCACTCAGTGCGCAAAGTTCGGAAAATGTGCTTTCACCCGGAACTTTGCTCATCCGCGGGGTTTGTGTTGTGCGCTGAACACGATTATGAGGTCCGATTCCGGATTTTCGAAAGATTACAGCGCTTTTTGGAGTGTGTACAAGAGGTATGAAAAGTCAGAGGAAATGCTTACAAACTTTTTTTTTAACTGCGATTCTAGGCAGCTGCAAAAGACATATTCAGACTCTCTACGTCCAGAAATGATTCTCCCATAAAAGCACACTTAATTTGGAAATGGCCAGTTTGGCTAATAGTAGATTCCTCGTAAGGCACGCTCCACAAAACGCCAAGCGAAACGAGGTGGGTATTCACTCAGAGTGTTGCCCGAATATTCATTTATTCGAATATTCAAAGAAGTGGATTATTTCGGATGATTCCGAATAATCGAATATTCAAAGAAGAGGAATATTCTGTTTATTCAAATATTCAAAGAAGTGAAATATTCGGTTTATTCAAATATTCAGCACGAATAATTCTGAATATTCGACAAGATCGCACTCCATTTTGCCGTGATTTTACATTTCAAACATCTTAGCGAACTGGCTACTAATTTCACACAATTCTTCAGTACCTCATAAATAGTAAATATTTGGATAGGACTCTGCAGGATTTTGTCAAAAACGCTAGAAATGACCATTTCACCTTTAGTTATAGAGGAAAAAAAGTTTAAATCTCGAGCGGCTCATAAGTATAGCTACACTTGAGCAACATGTAAATTTCTCACGATAATTGCCAAAATGGGCCATTTTCACGGGCATTTTCATGAAACTGGTTCGGGGTGATGCTATTTGTGGTGTTGTACTTTCCCGGTGAACTTCACCTGAATTCTGGAGGAAAAGCCCAAGTTCTCTCATTCCATAATGCTGACGTGGGAATTCGATGGTTTCCAGCCACCTAGGACGACTCAGCTGGATGTAGTCTCAAGTTCGTGCCAGATCCTGAGCCGCTAAACGTCTGTTGTCGCCCAGACGTCTCATGCAGCTGGGAAGCGAGAGATTACACGGCGAGTTCCCAGGTGACATGGTGTCGATCTCAACGACCAACTACGAATTGTCGCTGAGTTTTTTTCGAATTGTCGCTGAGACATTCCGGAGTAGGGCACGGCTAAGCAGCACTAGGAAGTTCGCCACTCGCATAAACCTGCGCATAACTCAACTGAACTCAATCTAAGCTTAAACCAAACTAGACCGAAGCAGACCACAAATTTGGCGGCAATTTAGCGGGTATTTTGCGGCTATTTCACGGCGAGCATTACTTGGAGACTATTTTTCGCAGCCAGCATTATTTAGCGGCTATTTCGCGACTATTACTCGGGAAAAGGCATTTTGCGTGTTTCTGCGGCTATTTCTAGGCCAAAACTCAAGAGTACCACGCTCTTAAACGTGGTTGAGATAACTACGGAAATATAATGGTATGGCCTCAGAACACAACGCCTCACGCGCATTTTGAAGCGTCAAAAACGACCCACAATGACGCTACACGAGTGAGAGAAGTTGGCCCCTGCCTCTGTATCTGCCTGCCCTTGTATTATGCGCGTCCTCCTTCCAAAAAGCGGTGTTGTTATCTTCCCACCATCGGCGCGACGTTTGTGGGTGGTACAATAGGTACAATAGGTAAACCACATACGTCACCGACGGTGGAAATTGACCAGCACCCCTGCTCTAATGCAAGGGCGGGGCTGATACAGGTGCGGGGCCGACTCCTCAGTCGTGTAGCGTCACTCTTTGGTCGTTTTTGATGCTTCAGGATCAGGATGTGCGGCAATTGCCGTTTGTCGTTTAAGCCGGCCATTTTTGGGACTTTTTGCCGTTTCTGTCGTCTGCCGAAATTTCTTGCTTATTTTTTCCGCAAAATATTGGAAAGGAAACGTCGCCTGCTCGCGGCCATGTAGACACTACTAAGCAAAATTAAAACAGTGACTTGTAACATAAAAGTCGCCGAAAGGTTAAAGCTTGTAACATATCTGAGCTGATGTAAGTTACTTGTGATTTATTCAGGTTTCATTTAAGTTACATGTAACATATCGGCGGGATGCCGCGTGCGGTGCGCCCTCTGATATGTTACATATGTAACTTAAAATGACCTGGAGATAAGTCGCAAGTAACTTACATAGACTCAGATATGTTAAGCAAGTAACTTGTTTTCGGCATTTTATGTTACAAGTAATTTGTTTTCACTTTTTTGGAGAGTTCGCCTCCTGATATGCTACATGTAACTTAAATGACCTGAGATAAGTCGCAAGTAACTTACATCGACTCTCAGATATGCTACAAGTAACTTGTTTTCGGCATTTTATGTTACAAGTAATTTGTTTTCTCTTTTTTGGAGTGGTTCGCTCTCCATGATATGTTACATGTATGCAACTTAAATGACCTTGAGATAAGTGGCAAGTAACTTACATATCGACTCAGATATGTTACAAGCAACTTGGTTTTCGGCATTTTATGTTACAAGTAATTTGTTTTCTACTTTTTTTGAGGGTTCGCCTCCGATATGTTACATGTAACTTAAATGACCTGGAGATAAGTCGCAAAGTAACTTACATCGACTCAGATATGTTACCAAAGTATCTTGTTTTCGGCATTTTATGTAATAAGTAAAATTGATTTCTTTTTTTTTGAGGGTGTCGCCTCCGTTATGAGAGGTTAGCCGAGAGGTTAGCCCTTAGATTCTCTTCTTCTCTGCGAATTTGTGGGATTGGAAGTCGTTGTCGCAGATGTACTCATGCAGATGTGTGGCCGAAGCTCACCGCGAGATCCAAAGGAAGAGCTTCAACGACTACATTGTGATTGATCACGAGGGGCCGTGATTTGTTAAGGTTTCAAGTCTAAGCTTTCTTCTTGGACATTTGACGAGAAACACTCTCGTTTCTAGATTTTGTTCAAGCAACACTCAAACAGGCGAATAAGTTCCTGATGGGGTCGACACTTTTACGATGACATGTTTACCGCAATCAAAGTATCGCTGTAAGTTTTTCTATAATTTCTGCTTCTTGTGATAATTCTGAAAGCACAAAATATTCTTTTTCAGCGCGAATTTCCGGAGGAACGTCAAAATACACGCTTGTGAAGTTGCTGCAGATCACATGGATACGGATGGATTTTGAGAAGAATGACGAGAATTTCGGGCTCTTTGATTCGCAGCCGTCCAGTTCCACCACGTGGAACGTGGGAAGTCTGGATACTTTCTTCAAGGGGAGGAAAACAATGACTCCATCTGGCACAAGATGACTCTGGGATCTCACTTTCAATGATTCACCAGTTTCGGACTGTTTCTCTACCTAGATGATGCTAGTTTTGTTGCACAATGTCAGCAGCATGCTCATAACATTGCGCTTAGTTTAGTGCCTGAATCATTTCTCTTTCTACTGTCGTGTATCTTAGATACATTCCTCCTTGAAAAGTCTCTGAAAACTTATTGCTTACCAGACTACTGGTCAAATGTCGGGTTACTGATTGTTGTGAATTTGATTCATTTTTCTCCGGTAATGATTCTGCTTTATGCATTGTGTTTTTCTCAATATTCTCATACTCCGCACATAATATTTGCAATGAATCATGTCCAGCACATTCACAAACAGGGCATCTATCAGGACTGACTGATCAATCCGATGGGCGTAGGGCCTTTTAGGATATGTGGAGTGGACCGCATCGCAGACCAGCGAGGATTGTTCAAAAGTGCGTCTCGGTAGATCGGCTTCGCTGTCGTCGACTCCGTGGGGGTACGCCGCCATAAATTGAATCTGGGCTGAGCATCAGACAGGTACTCTGCCACAAAAGCAGCGTATGCTCAGCCATCTGGAGTCTTCTGCGGAGAGCTCGGATGTAGCCCAGCGTTGTTTGATCGACAGCAGACAGGGAAGCATTGAGCGGCGTGCGTATGTTTCTTTGGATTGGGGGCCGGACGACAGGAGATGGTAGTTTGGATGGGTCGGGCTTCTTGACAATACTTAGTGAGAAACTGCTAGAGACTGGAGTAAGCAGTGCTGTTTTACAGGGAGTAGGGGCCGGTTTCTTGATGAAGATGCGGGATAGGCGTCGACTTGTGACATCCAGTAATAAGCCTGAGGGCTGCATTCTGTGCTCTCTGCAACTTGCTCCAAGAGGATTTAGAGAGATGTCGGGTCCGAATAGGGCGCCATATTCCAAGACCGACTGGACTGCCATGGCTCTATAAGTCGTAAGTAGTACTTCTTTCATGCTGCCCCACGAGGTTCCAGCTAAGGCGCGAAGAATGTTGGTTGCGCGAGTTGGCAGTGGCAGCTCTGTATACGCGTGTTCTCATGGAATCGTAAAGTAGGGGTCCAGGAAAACTCCTAATAGCCGAGGATGCTTAGACAGTGGCAGCTCGTGACCATCCCAGACTGACTCCCGGATGTAGTCGATGTTCGATAGTAGCTGTTCGTACATAGTGTAGCACTTGATTTGGAGGCAGAGACAGCTCAGCGACTTTGATTTCAAGATACACTGCCAGGGTCCGCAAGTAGCCATTCATGGCCAGCCAGTGGCTCGATCGATAACTGAGTCCGTGCAAACGATTGTGATGTCATCGGCGTACAGGCACAGATTGAAATACCAGTTGGTGGCTCAGGGAATATCATAGAGACAGAAACAGCGAAAACAGGCTCGGGGATAACACTTCCCGCCTTGCGGGACACCGGCTTTCAAAGGACCGTAGATGACATATGTCCGTCGAACTTTACACGAATGGACCGTTGTTCGGTTTAACAAAGCTATTAATCCATCTTTGGAACCAACTGGCGCATTATCCGATTCCAGTATGGATTTCGACAGAAGCGGATGAACTGACGCTATCAAACGCAGCCGGTGAGATCGGAATAGCAACGACGAGACTTCTACCAGCCGGAGTCTTGCGATTAAATCCAGCAATGATATGCTCGGTGATTGACGTCAGGGCAGTGATATTGGAATGCTCCTTCTTGAAACCATGCTGGTGAGTGTTGCCAATGCTGCAACGCGTTTTGGGAGGAGCGGATTGACGACTTTTCCCGCAAGCTTGGCAAGGGGGAAGAGGAAGGGAAATGGGGCGGTGGAGGCAGCCTTATCCGGCGGTTTGCCTGGCTTGGCAATAACGATGGACGACAGCTTATTTCCAGCGAGGCCAGAGTAACACCAGAACTGAATGGACAAATGAATAACAGCCGCATCAGAGAGCAGTTCGTAATAGGGATCAGGAATATGTTTGAGATGAACAGCTGACACTCCCGTCAGGTCCCGTCAGCCCGCGAATTTTTTTCATCGATTTGATGACCTTGTCGGTGGCGGAAGGAGAGATAATGAGGGACAATCCAGTCCGACTGAGTTTCACTGATTGCTCGCATTGTTCGGTCTGTGTTGCTTATCCCGGAGGCGATGACGCAGATGATGCAAATAGTTTGCCGAGCAGACAAGCAGCTTTGTATCCGATGCTCGCGTCAAATCTTCCCAGACTGGAAACTCGAGCATGTTGCGATCAGTACTCATCTTTTTGCCTGGAAAGCCGCTTCAAGGTGGTCCAGGCTTTTTTGGCATCCACGGCAAAATCGATCGACTAGGTGAGCTCTCTCCAGCGTTGCTGCTTGTGCTCATTTAGCAGTGCGGTGATGTTTTTCCGGACAGCTGTTGTATCGTTGGATCATTGGGGTCCGATCTTCGCTTGTCATCTCTCATAGTGATTGCCTGGAAGTTCAAGCACTTCACTGGGCACGCTTTGCGGTGAAAAAGTCTTTACACGTCCAGTAGGAATAGCAGCTGGAAGCACGTCCTATGGCATCGACAATGAACTTCTCCTTGTCGTAGACTGGAGCTGTTCCACGGGTAGCTGGCCACCTTGGCTGAGTAACACCTACTTTGTATAGGTCCCAGTTAGCCTTTAGCGATAATTAAAATAGACTGTACAACGAGAGCCAGAGAACGGAGCAAGCAAACTATTAAGTGAGCAGATCCAATGACGTAATAATGGGAAGATGATCACTGGCCAGCGCCACATCAGTAGACCAGTTACAGGAAATAGCTAGCGAAGATGATACAAAATGTGATATCGGGTGAGGAGGGTCTGCCCACCGCTGGAAGACGAGTGGGAGAATCCTCATTGATGGGAACAAGATCACAATCATCAGCGAAAAGCTCAAAGAGTTCACTTCTCTCATTGTCAGGCCTCTAGAGGAGAAAACCACGAAGGAGAATGAGCATTAAAATCACTCAGCTATTACAACTGAACTTGATGATAAGGGGCAGCATGGACATCACATGTAAGGTAATTTGTGGGGTCAAACGCATTGGGACAGGATGTGGTGGGGGGTATATAGACATTGACAATATCAAGGGGGCCAATACTTTTGTAGCACAATATGAACTCCAAGACATTCAACAACATCATAATCGGGAAGAGCAATAATGTGAGAAGGGATAGATGATTTTACAAAAAGTTGAAACACCGCCGCCATGGGAAGTAAGGCCGTGGAATGTGATAGGATAAATACCCGGGGAGACGGGGGAGGGAGGAGGGAAGATGTGCTAAGCTTGGTCTCCTGCAGGAGAATGCGACATCAGGTTGAGTGCGATCTACTTACAGTGTGGAGTTCAGCAAGTTTGGCACGCAGGCCGCCATTTATGTTGAGTTGATAAATGCTGCTTAAACAATGTCGAGGAACCCTAGGAGGATTTACAGAGCAAGTGCATACAACAGTACGTGCATGAGTGTAGTCATCATAGCTGGACGATCCTCCTTGAACATTTGAGGTGCACCCAGTCAAGGCAACCCCCTGTACATTGAATGCTTGCATGTTGGGGCAGATAGCCCGCAGTGACAGCAGGGATATCGCGGTGCCTTGCTGCACGGTCCCGGATTCCTCTCGACGCCAGCTCGTAGAAGTAGGGAACACAGAGGAGCGTAGTGGCTCAGCCATCTACACTCCCAATACGAAAAAAACCTACATGGAGTGATTGATGTCCGGTTTTTGATGAGTCTCCATAACGTCGACTCCACAGATCCACCACGCGTAGGTTGAACATCTTGGATCCATCACTGTTCTGATTTGGTGAGAACGGAGACGTGGCTGGTTCAATAGCTTGTCCCAATTTGATGTGAGAGATCCTGTATCTCCTAGGTCGCAAACAAATGGGGACACACTCTTGTCCCTATCAGACAGAGGACGCAGGCACCGCAGGTGTATGGCTTTTGTTCGTAGGCCCACCCAGAAGTTGTATTAAGACTCATTTCATATGAATTACTCCGCATTCGGTACTTATTTTAGTCAGAGCGCAGCCACCGATCGCGGAGCGGGCAGCGGCACCACTCCGCGGAGGCACAGCGGCACTACCACGGGAGCCACAGCGGCCCTAACGCGGGCCGCCACGACATTGCCTCTTCGGTGTCTGTAGGAGAGTTCATCGCGAAGCTGCAGCTCACCATAAGTATTAAAAGGAAAAAAGTAGAGTACGGGCCGGCACATGTGAAAAACTTTTGAGTTAATCTAAGGCGATGAGGTTTTTGCCTGTTTGCCGGGCCGTTTTTGCGGATTTTTCTTGCCGATTGCCGCGTTTGCCGGAATCTCTCAAAATCGTTTGCCGCACAACCCTGTACAGGATGCAAAGGCGCGTTATGCGTTCTGAGCCATACCATTCAACTTCCGTAGTTAGGTATCTCAAACCCTCACGCGTTTACGAGCGTGTATGCTGGGAATTAAAGTGACAAGAGTGCAGCCGGTTCAATTACCCGGCAAGTAGGGCGGTACATTGGCCCCGGCCCAGCATCTGGAAGCTTTCTCCTGTCCATCCGGTGTGGCGGCTCCTCCAGTGGGAGGTTGGGCGACCCAGCTGCGACGCGTGAGGTGTAACGCGACCACGCCGCGTGTCGGTGTGTCGACCGCGACGCGTGTCGACGCGCGCCGACGGCTACGCGTGTCGGTTTGCCGACCGCGACGCGTGTTAATGTGCCGACCGCGACGCCGACCGCGATGCGTGTAGGTGTGTGCTAGCACCGCGATGCGTGTACGATGCGCCGACACGGGCGACGCGGGTCGGTGCGAAGTAGTTCCTAAGCTTCACATAAAAGTCTTGCAGGATGTGGAACCGCTGCTAGCAATAGGGCTGCCAAACGCGGCGGGTCGAAATGTCAAACAGCCCGACAACAGGCGGACATCTCTGGGCAACGCGGCAGTTGTCAGGCTTTACAATGCGAGCGACGGAGCTGTCAAGAGGGTGCAGTTTTTGAGATGACAACTTCCTCAACCTGTTGTCGATGCCCCAGTTTGCCTGAGTGGATTGATGGGATAGTACGCAACAGGGTGTGTGCGTTTATTAAAATTCTGTTTTTTTCGTTAAGCGTTAATCGTTATTTTTGGGAAAAAACGCGTTAACCCATTAATGCGTTAACACGTTAATTTTGGGTTTCGTTAAAAATTTAAAAATCACCTGACCATAGCAAAAAATCGATAAATCATAAGAGGTTTCCAGAAAAAAACAAAATAGACTCTTCAAATGACATCAGCAGGACGTCGTGGAAAGTGCGGTGGATTTAGATGACGTGGAAAGGACTTTCGCGGAAAATGAGTAGGCATCTCATGAAGGTGTCATGTACAAACGGGTAGGGGCTTCAGATGAAGTTGAAGTCGTGGAAAGTGGGTAAGCGTTCCGATAACGTCAGCAGGACGGTGTGAAAAATGGTTGGTGCTTTATGAGGAGCGTGCGCTGCGTCGTAGAAAGTCAGTAACGCTTCCTTTAGGAGCGTGCGCCGTGTAAAGAGGGATCAGCGCTATATGTGGATTTCCTCATGTTTGTGAGGTAGTGACTCACCCCATATAACACCTACCAAGGGCGAGCTCGATTCTCCTCCTGGACTTAGCGAGATAAGTACATAAGAGGAAGCCACTCCAGGACACTCCATTCCTTCGAGAAGCCACTGTAGCACGCCCCTTTTTCACGATCTTTTTCAAGCACAACAGTGGCGAGATGAGCGGGATCATCGTTTCCGACCAATAGCCTCGTTCTTCCCTTTCATTCTCATCCTGTCCTTCCGTTATGTTCAGATAGGCTCGCATGCATCGTGGTTGCAAATGACGGAGGTTAGAAGCCTCGGACAGCGCCGTCTACCATGTTTCCGCGGCTTAACTTTTAGAGGGGCCATAATTCCGTTCCCATGTCTTGAACGATTCCGGAAGATATCATTGGAATCAGAGTGAGACCGTTTCAAGATAGGCATAAAAACAGAAAAACGATTTTGAGTGTTAGACTGTGCCATTAAAACGGGTTCAAAAACTTCATAATCTACAGCATTTGCCGCAATTCGAATTGGTTTTGTACGTGTGCACGCTCGACGCAGAGAGACTTTATTCCCTTTCTCGGTTTAGTCTGAAGTGCGGTCCACCAATTTTTTTGTACATTTCCTCATCAATGAGAAGCGGTCGGCAAAAAGGACTCAACTTTGCATAAATTTCTAGGGCAGCACGCTCGCCACTGGTTGAGCGGGAGCAGTTGTGCTGCAGTGAGTTTCATGCACACCACTCTCTGACCAACCGCCTTCTCATTGATAAGCTAGATGTGCAACTTTGATGGACTAGTTCTGTATTTATTCAAGTGTTCTCAAATGCGGCAGGCAGTTTTCATGCTCTATAGGCAGAATATAGTATGGTGATAAAAAATCTGGCGTCGACGGCAAAAACGATTTAGATAATTTCCGCAGAAGCAGGACTGTTTACTGGATAATCACATGCCATTGACAATATGCTCAAAAGTATCACCAACCCGGCCTTCAATCCCCGCTCACAACCCTCGTTTGGTACCTTACTCGACCGCAGACAGGTATATTAGCCCTACCATTTCCTCTTTGCAACACGAATTCAAATTCTTCGATATTGAGGAGAATTAAGTAAAACAGATAAACAAAGGAATGAGAAACATTGAGGTCAGTGATATATTCCACAAGCAAAAATTGACCGCGCCGCAAGCGGCGGGACGATGCACGGCCCAGTTTCTGAAATTCTGCCATGGCTGAGGCAGATCAATCTAGTGCCGTAATTCCACCATAATAATAAACGAACCCGGCGTAAAGCAGGTACAAATTAATGCGTGATTTTAGTGACTTTTGCGTTAAGCGTTAATCGTTAATTTTCCAAAACCGCGTTGTAAAGCTCTATTAATGCGTTAACACGTTAACGTTATAACGCACAGCCCTGGTACGCACAGAGTGTTGCCCAAATATTATTTTATTCTGAATATTCAAAGAAGTGGATTATTCGTGTTATTGCCTGAATAATCGAATATTCAAAGAAGTGGAAATATTTCCGTTTATTTTTCCGAATAATCGAATATTTCGAAGAAGTTGATTATTCAAATTATTCGTTTATTCGAATATTCAAAAAAATTATTCGTTCCAACACTCTAGTATTATCTACGCTTAGTCTTAACATTACACTCTTGTACAGGAGAGATGAGTGCTTACCAACAAAGTAATACTTCAGCGAGTGGCCTTAATCTCAGCCGTTCGCCAATGATTATTCAACCATTCAGAACACGACGCGGCAATCTGAACAAAACCCATCTCTGAACAAGGTGAAATTGATATGAGTGTGTTGGAATATACTCTCTTCCTCGATGGAGCCTCTGGAGCAAACTGTTGCAGCAAATGAAGAAGTCTCTCCAACGGCGATTGGTCGCAGCAATCGTGCCAACGTGTACGATGAATTTGCAACACTTACGGGTCATAAGTTGAAGAAATTTTATTAACTTTTATAACAATGTCATTGATTTTTTCCTTTGAGTTTATTCAATTAAGAGATTAAAAAGCTGTGAAGAAAAGAATTCTCGTCGACACCAACCACCCAAAAATCGATAGTTAGTCCTTTCGGCTACGTTCTTTGACATAACGATCGTAAAATGCCTCGAGAGCTGCTCTGGGGCTCCAACTTCGCATGTGCAGAACCACTTAGACGAGATGGAAGATTTGATTGCAGCGCGCCATAGAATAAATGAATTTATGCACATCTACAGTCAGTGGGAGGTCAAAACCTTCCCTGACCTGATCCTTTGGTTCAACTTCGCGATCTCTCTCATTGAGAGCTGCTCTTTCATGTACTTGATCCTCCCCTTCGTAGCGGCCAAAGACCTGATGTGCTCTGCCGCTTTCGCCAAAAACAACTGCATTCGTCGGTTTCACGCCACCAGAATGCAGGTCCGGAATCTCGCCACAAATGCTTATTCATTAGGGGGAACAAATCACAAAATTCAATCCATTGCAAAGCTATCACAATGAGTGGGTATGGGTTCTTAGTTCAACCTAGGCTCTCCGGAGACAAAAAATAGCCCTACCATATCCACATCAGCATGTCGAATCCATCCTTTTTAGAGCACTTTCGACGGTTCTTGTCTCCAAGCGTGCAGATGTAAAATTCTCTTTCGCTCTCGGGATGGAGGGTAGAATCAGCTTGCACCTTTAAAAAAGACAGAAATGTCAAAAACGACGGCACAATGATCTTGGACTCCACTTGACGGCTGCCTCCTCGGCTAGGTTTGACACTAGAAGGCGCACTCCATTATGACAGGCTCCTCCTTGAGATCATCATTTTTGTCGCTTGTACCTGAAAAAATATTGAGAACGCTTAAGTCCCCGTGATACAAAAAAATGAACTCACTAGGCACCATGCTATGGTCGACCTCAGAAGGCGAAGGTTCAGAGCCATCATTGACTGCAAGACCAACCTCATAGCTTTGCGGAAACATCGCAGGATTATTCATATCACACAGCTAGAAATCATGTAGTGAATAGAATCAAATTAATGTCGACAAATCTTCTACACTGCGTTGCATAAGCATACGAACACCCCCAGAATCGATGAATCGGATGTTGAATGGAGGTTTTAGGTGGCCGTATTAGTTTCTATGTGATCTGCTACGCCAAAAACGATGGATTTCTTCATATTGGGTCTGCTCCTCAATCCGGCTCCCCATTGCACGACAGACTTCATTTTTTGCTTGTTGCATGAGTATACGAATACTTTGAAAACGCTTATTTATCTGGAGAATTTTTTTCTTCGTTAATCTTCCTGTTTCACATCGGGCTGCTAGTTCATATTTGAAAAAATAACGAGAAGGGTCTCTGGTACTCTCTCTTTGGGTCAGTTCAGAAGGCAGGTCTCTGGAGGATTTTAATACTCTCTTCTGAAATTTAGCATAATAATAAGCTTCCCTTTTTTTTTCGGAAGGGATCGGTTTGGCTTTAGTGGTGTTTTTTTCTCTCTCATTTATCGGCCATTTTTTTCTGGGTGTTTGTGTGTTTTCTTATTGCTTGCTTTGAATTTGTGATTTTTTTCGCGCATTTCAAGGCCTTATGTAAAATGTAATGAACATAAACATAAACATAAACATGTATTTTATAAGTGTCATGCCATATGGTAAAAAACTATAAACATGTCACGAGGGTCTCACTCTCTCATCTGAAGAACAAGGCTCAAGCCAAAGCTTTGAATCGTCGCTGGAGTCGGTGTCCGTCAGATTCTCAGCGGCAGCTTGGACGGTCATCTGCGTGTGTGTGTTTCCAAATTTTTGTGCGTGATCAATCTTCTTTATAGCATCCGTTGTCGCTCAGGACGCCCAAGGATACTCACCGCACAAGATGAAAGGCATATTACTAGACGTGCATCCAACACCATGGTGTCGGCTACAACGTGATTCAAGAAGTCCGAAATGGAAGCTGAATGTGTCGAGATATTATACTCGCCTTGCGGTCCATCCACCGCCAGGATAACCTTTGTAAGATCCGTATTGAAGAAGGCTCCTTTGCTTAGAAGATCGCCACAAGGTTGTTCTCGCCTTTCAGTCTCGCCCGGCTGGAACATGAAGCAAGACAAATTGGGGCAAGGTGAGTCGTTCAGGAGTGTTCCGCTTCTCAAGCCTATAATCACAAATTGACCATTCAGGATCATCTTTTCCGAAGAGAAGAAGTTCAATTTGGATGGCCCTGATGGTGCCAGATGCTACTGGAGAGATCTCAGGAAGGAGCCATCCTATTTCAGCAGACGGAACTTTGGAGGTGGCAGCGTGATAGTGTGGGCCGCTTTTTACCAGTAGTACTAGGTGGGCATTGCATTTGGTATCGACCAGAATGGACTCAGGAGAATACCAGGAAGTGTTGGGTCCACCCACCTACTACCTTTTCTTGCGTGATCGAAGACGTCAGCGGCTCCGCTATGCTCAAGTGATGATGCTTCGATCCGTCATCCGTTCAACGCTGGAATGGTTCCGGAGCAATCATGTGGAACTCCTGGGCCTTGGCTAGCTGTGCAAGCTCCTGATCTAAACCCCATAGAAAACTTATGGGGCATCATTGTTCGATCTACAAGGCGATGGAACGCAGTACAAAGCAGTGCGTTGATGCTCTCAAACATGCCTTTCTGGATGCGTGTAGTGCAAATTACGATGGAAACCTGCTCAAGCCGGCTCAGCGAGTCTGCCAGACTGATTATTCGAATTGTAAAGACGTAATGGGGCTGCCACTTCCATACTGATGAAGTTTTGTTCATGATTGTAATACAAATTTTTGATAAATCGCAATAACTTAACAAGTGTTCGTATACTTATGCAACAATCGGAAAAAGCAAGTCCTATAATCGGAAGTGAAATTGATAATTGTTGTAATATGATCGAATCCATCGTTTCCGGCGTAGCAGATTACATTGAAACTCGCCAAACCTGTACTCAGAATCTCCATTCAACACCCAATCCATCGTTTTTTTGGGGTGTTTCGTATACTTATGCAACGCAGTGTAGATTTCGATAAGATACGGCACAAACCTTCCAAGTGATTTCCCCTTCGTTTGCACGAATTTCAGCTGTAGGTGGTGCGGAAACGGTTCTGTGCAATAGGTACTGCTGTTTATATTCGATGCACTCCTCACGTTCGACTCAATGATGAAACCCAATCCGTTTTTGGCGCTGAAGGGGGACGAACAGCTTCTCGTCCTGCAAACGCATCTTTTTCAACTCTCTCTTCCTTTTCTTTTTATGATACTTATCTTTCCTATTTCCATAACTAAGCTTCATTGTTCATGAAGGCTTAGTGTAGGGCTCCTAGCGGAAATGGACAACTGATCATTTTCCCGCTGAAAGCTAACTGGATCAAGCGGGTGATATTAGCGCTCTTCAATCGTACGTAGAACATGCCCTGGCCGGATAGAAACCAGTACAGCCAAAAACGAGAGATGTGGAATGAGAAGGCAAAGTCCATGACGGCTTCTCAGATGCTGACTGCGCGCAGTTTACATCCGCTAAATGATTTATTGCAGAAATCTGAGATTCTGAGGCATAGAAAACAACTTCGGCACCTGGCGCCCGTACCCCCTTCCCCAGTCGTAATATGAAACCCTCTAGTTCTTCCTTTTGTCAACGAAGTATTCTGGCAAAGGACGTTAACAGAGCAGTTCGCAGATCGGCTCCTCCCACTCCGCCTTGTTTTCCGGCCCCCAACAACACTCTTCAAGGTCAACTCCCTCACATCGTCTCAGAACTTTACGAAGACCGTTCTCAGGGAACTCGCCGCTCGCGACCCGCGCGCATTTTCGGGTCTTGGCTCGCCACCCGCTAATCCCTCTCATTTTGAAGTGCTCGCCGCCCGCTGCCCCCTCGCCGCCTCCGCCTCTCGCCACCTGCTATTGGTGTACAGCTGGTCGCGAGCGCGAGTAGAAATGGCATAGCGGGGTCGCGAGTAGAGGGTGCGGAAATTTTTTGAAAAAAATTCTTCAGGAAACAGAAAACAGAAAATCGAGTTTGTCATTGTGAAAACATGAAAATCAGAAAAACAGAAAGGCCAAAACGGCCAGAAAACATGAAAACAGAAATCAGAAAACAGAAAAATTTTCTTAGAAAAAAAAAAAAAATACTCATTGCATTTTACCTTTTTTTTTTTAAGTGAAGAGAGGATGTAATTCTAAATGACTTTGTCATGTTTGTAGTATAATATCTACGGAACTGCAAAGATGACCTATAAAGACACAGTCCAAGCTCAGGGACGAATTTCTGAGATTTCGATAATTCGTGAGTAGACTCCACACCCATGTAATACTTTGGCCAAGTGCGAGCTCTCAGTTCCTCCTGAATAAGCGAGATATAGGAGGAAGCCACCCTGGGGCGCCCAACTCGGGAAGCCACTTTGTCCCGCCCCCTTTGACAGCGATCTTTTCGAGCTCACCATTGGCGAGATGAACGATGCTTTCCCCTGGATCAAAAGCCCTGTTCTTCCCTTTCCATTCTCAGCCTCTCTCTTCATTCAGGCCAGCTCGCATACAGCGGTTGCAAAATGACGAAAGTTACAAGCCCCTGGACAACTTGTCCACCATGCTTCGGCAGCTCAATTTTTGAGGGGCCATAACTCCGTTCCCAGGGGGTCTCGAACGATTCCAGAGACATCATTGGAATCAGCGTGGGACCGTTCTCATGATAGACACAGAAAACAGAAAACCTATTCTGAGGTTGGACTGTGCTTATAAGGCAGCATTGATATAGTAGCAATGATGCTTCAGTGACGGATACAACATCATTAAAGACACGCTGAGAGTCTTGGCCGAGAAATAGGCCCACCAGGCTCAACAACTAATCCTGTCGAGTATTTCTCGAGTATTTCTATAGTTTCTTGGCTGGGGTTAGGTGGCTGCGACCATGTTGTTCGCGAAATAACCGAGAGGAATAACCGGAGAGAACATGGGTAGTTGAACCGGCGGCGGTGTTGACATCCAAATCTGCCTCAACAATGCGTCTTACACTCCCCTTTGCGAGCATTTTTCGTGGCTGTTTCTCGAAGACCATTATTTGTCGCCTATTTCGGGCGGCAACCAGCTATTTTCTCCGGAACACGACCTTGTTCTCGGACCATTATTATGCGAAAATCAGGCATTTTGTGGCTATTTATCGGCTATTGCTCGGCCAAAACTCAGAGCACTCACCCGTATGGCAGAACCTCAGCGCAAGCGAGGGCTGCACTTCTACACAGATATCGGGTGGAACCTCTTGTTAAAGTCAGCGCAGCAGCTGCTGCGAACAACTTTACCGCAGCAGCTGCTGACAAGGGGAGGTTGAATTAGTGCTCTGGGCCCCGGGATGCTACCCTCATTGCGCTGAAGAACTACTCCTTCGAGTGCGTTAGCAGGGTTTTGCGATAGAAACGATTGGTTGACTTTTTCTTTATAAGAGTGCAGGTCTGGTCATCAAGCAAAAGTGAAAAATAAGGAAGAATTTGCGCAAAAACACACAAAAACAGGTAAGAACGGCTAATTGGTGGGTGTACGCACACCCCCGATTAAAAGGGCTTTTTTATAAATGCAGTATTTTTCCGCGTTCTATTTTGCCGCTCACCAAAAGTTAGCAGTCTCTCGGTGTCCAGCAACTACTTCCAAATGCAGTATAAAAAAGACGACAAAACAAGCAATTGTAGATATCTAGTAGATTGGGGCTGGCTGAGACCCAGCAACAGCTTTCTGTTTTTTTGAGCGTTTTTCTTCTCCGACTTTCCATTTATTTTAAATTTTGTGATGACCAGGCCCTTCTCGAAAAAATGCCACAACAAACTTTTTTATCGCGAACCCTACCCTTTAACAGCAATCGCACCATTGAACACAAAATAGAACCTCGTAAAACACTAGATAAGCTGCACTGTTCCACAGATCCGAATTTTGTTGATTTTTTTCTGTTTTTCGCAGATTTTTCAGAAAACAGAAATCAGAAAACAGAAATTTCCGCACACCCCTAGTCGCGAGCTCTTTGCGAGCCAGTCGACCGCATTGTTTTCAAACATCACAGTTGGCGTGCTCTTAGCATCGACTTCATTTTCTTTTTACTTCTCTCTACCCCTCTGCTTCCAAATTGTCTTGTTTTTTTATACTTCTGCTTTAATTGCTTTCGTTATTTAGAACAACTTTAAAGTTTCAAAGCTATTTAAACTTCTGGCAAAAACGCCGTGAAAATCTGAATTTGTACCATCTGGCAACTAAATATGTTTTTTGTTCAGATGAAAATTGACTTCAACAAATTCCTCGATAAAAATTTCACATTTCGGACAGCATTCAGTATGCCCTGCTGATCATAGTAATATAAATTACCTACTGTTCTAACGTGATAGCTGTGACCCGTTAGCCAGACCGTTTTTGCGACCTTTTTCATTCGCTGGTGAGGCAGCACATAAATATTTAATGCCTTAGGTGTACCCGAATCGAGTACCAGATAAGTGTTAATGACTCGCCCTAGGGACAATCACGCCTCCATTATCAACATCCTCACGTCGACGTGCATCACTCGATACGCCTCAGATCATATGTGATGACTTCTCCGCCAAATGTTTTTTTTTTTTTTGAAAATTTCTTGTCAACCCCAGCTACTCCATCGTGAGTAGTTCCTTATCCCTATTTTCGCTATTCAGATATTTTCCATTTAGATATTTGCAATTGACACAAATCTCTACAAAAATTGAATAAAAATCTTTTTGGAACACTTCAAATTAAATCTTTTTTGAAGAGGAAAATCAAAAAAAGTTCATTGCTTATTCCCTGAATTTCGAATGACTCGTGAGCTAAAAATGTTGAATGTATTTGATGAAAAATTCAAAAAATGTAAATTTATCTGAATGGACGGGCGAGTACTTGAATTTTTGAACGATCTTTCAAATTATGTGTGAAACATCATAATTAATTTTGTTTCAAGCCTGCTGAATAATTTTTTCAGGTGAAAAATTTTTCCTTGGTACGCATGCTTCCATTCACGAAAAAATGGAAAATGGAAAATGGTCAGCTCCTGTCTGATTCTGTGAGTCATTTTAAAAGGCCAATTTTCACAAAGTTTTTACACAGAATGAGCTTGTTTTCAATGTGCAATTCACGATGTTTTTAGAAAACTGCATAATCAACAGATATCTGTAAATAATTTTTCAATAAAAAAATTGCAAAAATGCCTCAGAGATTTCCATATTCCTAGAGGGGGCATATTCATATTTGCGAAAGGAAAAGGGGTATCCTTAGGGGGAAATTTAGGACGTCCAGAAAAAACTGTTTCCAAAGTTCGCTTTATTTTTGGGTGCTGATATCTCAAATCTCAGGTTCATTTGTCATTTTGTTCCGAAAGAGGAGTTTCCTGAACGTCTAAAATGTCCTTGTCGGTTGCCCTTTAACTTATCGCTAGCAACGCCAAAAAGGCATTGTTTACGAATTCACTCAGGTAATTAGGGAAATCTCGAGCAAGGATTCTTAATGTACTGTCCCATACCTACAACAGCGGAAAACGTTGGCCTCCAAATCATGGTGGCGCGGGTGAAGCAGTCCCTTCAGAAAGTGAACTTTTTATGTATTTTTTCAACTACGTCGCTAATCACAAAAGAAAAGAAAATAGAGAGAGAGAAGTTGATTAAGTTCGTTTCTGGCCTCTTCCTTTAGACGAACTTTATCAAACAGTTCTGCCGGAGGCTCTTCGGTAAAGAACAGAACTGTCAAAGAGTTATGAATCAGGTAATGCAATAATAAATGGAAAAGAAACTATAGAAAGTACTCAAATACTAAGCACCTAATGATGAAATGAAAAAGCTTAACGGCAAGAATTATTCTCTCACCTAAGACCAACAACAACAAACTTTAGAACCAATTCCTGGAACGAGGAGTGTATATATCATACCAGAGGTGGTATAAACTGTAGAGATTATCCATAGGAGACATCATAATAAAGCAAACACAACTTTTTAATGTTATTACAGTCATCTGGCATTAGGAACTTATACGAAAATCTTTCTTATTTCTCTGGTAAATACATTTTATTACGCTAGAAATAATAACTTCTCTGGTGTATCCATTGACCATCAATGATTTCTTCGAATCTTTGAGTTTTTCTACAAAAATTCAATTTTCGAGTTAACATTGGGCAATCCTCAGTGTCTCTGTATAGATTGTAGAAGCTTTAAACGTTCATGGATACCGCATGAATTGAAATAAGAAAATTTTTTAACTTGAAAATCGAAATCATCTGTTTTGTTGTATAAACTAGTAGTAATTACACCATGGGCTATTATAATTCTAATGTCAAGATAATTTGTTACAAATTCATTCAGATGGGTTTTCTTAATTTCTAGTATACTATTTGTAAACCACCTCTACAAGGTGTCGTCAATAAAGTCTTCTTGTCTGGTTGTGTGATAATTAGTAAGTCATCCATATATCTAAAGGTCTCTAGTATAAGATTGCTATGAAGGGGTAAAATTTTTTGAATAATTAAATTCCAGTACTGAAAGTACTAAATCTGCTAAAATTGGGCTAAAATGACCACCTTGATGAACTCCTTGTTTTTTGCATGAACACGATATTTCCAAAGAGGCAAAAACTATTCTTGAGTATAGGTAATCTATGAAGTACATGAGATCTTGTTTTGTGTGGTATCTATATCTAGAATTTTGTACACAGACATCAGTATGTAAAAGGATCTGTACCCATTAGTTGCAATAAAGTTTTTATTAGCATTCTTGTAACAAATGCTAACTAAATAGCTCATACAGCTAATTATAGTATTATGGGTAGGTTAGCATAGTGGAAAGTTCAATAGCAAGAGTGTCTATTAACTTATCAATGAGAAGCGGTCGGCTGGGGATCAATGTGTGCATGAATCCCATACCAGCACTGCTCTGATACCGATTGAGCGAGGGCGGTTGTGCTGCAAACGAGTTTCATGTTCATTGATCTATAATCGACTCGCTTCTCATTGATAAGTAAATGAGACACTCTTGGTGGACTTCACTATAAACATATCTGTGAAATCGGGCTGAATAAAGCTTAATAGTGTCATGTTCTAACAAGTTGAGTGCTGTTCAGCTATATTTATATTAGCTTATTGACCAATACGTCTTGACAGTCCCTATTTCGAAAACGAACCACATTAACATAGTAAGTATGACATGCTTTTTAAGAAGTGAAAAAGTACACATAATTCTTGTGCAAGAGGTAAAACCAGTAATACAGTATGATTTTCAGGAAAGATATTCGCAGCCTATAAATTCTTCGGAGGATCTTGCAATTTCCAATGGATACCAATTAATGTAAGTGCGCTAAGCTATTACTTATTTGTACTACTTTTTCCACAAAAATCAAATTTTTTCAGCGACATGGCACACCGAATAGCGGTCAACGTGGAGGAGTAGAAGAGCTAATGTCGCGTATATTGGCAGAGCCGTGAGGCAATGATGCTAGTGGATTCTGTAAATATTTTTTCATTTCCTGTATAAATTAAATTGCCACTGTTGCGAATGGCTTCCCATAAAGTAGTTCATTACAGTGATGTTATTTACAAAAAAAATACAACTTAATGCGATAATCTTATTGGGATAAGTAGAATTAGAATATTTTACATATTGGATAATTAAAACAAGATCGGAAAAATACTTGGTTTTATCCTAGACGGAGGGCACCCAGGCCTCGGAGCGAAAATGAACCAATGATTATTCAATTTTTAGTTTCCATAATAAGTGATTGCTACCGATATCAGGTAAATCCTTTGCCTGCTTTTTATAGATTAATCTCGAGTGCCTCCTGTCTGGGATAGAGCGCTTGCTTATTGTAGGCATGGGATCGTGCTTCAGTTACTACATGCCAGTTGATATATATTAATATATTTGTGACCAATGAGATTGATATGAATTCGGCATGTGAAACCACATGATTTTGAACATTGTATTGATTGAACGCCCGCCTGTGACATTAAATGCTGAGTTAATTTATCTTGATTAAGCCGGGAAATATAATATAACAATAATAAATACATTTTTAACCAATTCTAGATCATAAATCTATTACTGAAAGATAAGGGATAGAGGTGGGGGCATAGATTGATGGAGTATGATAATTTGATGATCGGGGTGTGAGCTAGTGGAAATTATTACGCAAGAGTGCTCGTCACCCGCTACCATTTTGGCAGCGACCAGGAGAAGGCGAGCGGGTGAGTGTGATACGGCGAGCGCGCCGCCGAATTAGTGGTGGCGAGCGGCGAGCCCATGCCGTCGAGTGCTCGCCACCAGGGATGTGCGTAACAGAAAATTTGTAATTCGTTAGTCGTTAGTCGTTCAACCGGCCAAAACCCTCGTTAGTCGTTAGTCGTTAGTCGTTAGAAACCTAGGCTTCAAAAAATAAGCACAGTTGGAGGCAGAAAAAGCCTTTTATGAAATAGAAAAAGAAGGCCAAAGCATCAAAGTTATTTACTGTTTTCCGGAAACATTCATACAGGTATTATCAAACACACAAAACCATTAATCCTTAGAGAACCTCGTTTAAACTGCAAACCTACATATACATAATTCAAAAAATATGAATGAAAGCCTAATACTCTAGATTGTGTATTTGTCGATTTTTGTCCTTTTTCGGTGAGAAAAGAAGCATATGTATGGGAAATCGAGAAAACCTTGAACTCTCCGCTTGTTGTTTTCAGTTCAAAATTTACAATTCTGTGCTATGTGATGGTATACGGGTGATCTATCCCATGGTGACAACATCGGAGAACGGCACCAACTTTGCACTAGTTGTTCTTTTTCCCAGCGTCGCAAGTTGAGCGCGCGCAGTCAGTTTCGAGCTTGCTCTATAAGGGGGAAGCGTCGCAAGAAATTAGAATCCAAATGAAAACTTCATCAACTCATAGGTCCAAGCACCACTTTTATAGAAATCGCATATCTCGAATTTAGGACTGAAAATTGGAGCACAGCGCCCTTTACAATCCATTCATCGGATACATGTTCCTAAGGGTCGGTGCGCAGTCGGGGGTCTGCAAGGCACCGCTCCATATTATCTCCACTCGATAGAGCCCTCCCTTTTAAAACCCCTCCTCCGCTGAAACCGGGCAGTGTCGGAACTGGTTCAGTGACCTTACCACCATAATTTCGCGCGACGACGACACGAAGTCATACTGAACGCTGCACGGGACCTTTTCTGCAACGTTTCGGTTGAGGTCATAATGTAAGGGTTCCAGAACTGCGAAGCAGTTTCACTAGAATTAATAAATACTGAATTCTGTGGTTGTTTTGTACCATAAACCGCGAGAAACCAGCAGGGAACTTTATGTATCATTTCCTGGATCTGGAGTAATCATTGGTTTGAAGCGCGATGTGAATGACTATTGATTTTCTAACGAATTTTGGGATTGCTTAGCGAAAATATTTCTAATTTCGCTAGTCGTTAGTCGTTAGTCGTAAATAACCCAAAAAGCCCGTTAGTCGTTAAATTCGTTAGTCGTTAGTCGTAATTTACGCACATCCCTGCTCGCCACCCGCTATAATTTCCGCTCGCTGCCCGCGAAAAAGGGTTGCTCGCCACCGGACTTTCGCTTCTGCGGGGTGGCGAGCTCCAACCTTTCTGAGTTGTGGAAGCCCAGGCTGTACATACTGCACCACGGACGAAAGTCAAACATGCCAAATCCCGAATACCGTCTACAAGGTCACATGTCAAGTATATGGTAAGTTCTATATAGGCGAGACTGGTAGCAGGGATGTGCGTAATAGAAATTTTGTAATTCGTTAGTCGTTAGTCGTCCAACCGGCCAAAACCCCTCGTTAGTCGTTCAGCAAAAATCTAGGCTCTGAAAAGCACTTTTGAGGCAGAAAAAGCCCTCATAAATAAAAAAAGGAAGACATGAAGAAACACATATGTTCTCCAAAACATTCATGGCTCATTAAACACACAAAATATTCATATCGTTAGCAGTGGCTGTGCGGAACTGTTCCGTCTCCGGATTCCGTTTCCGGGAATTTCCGGTACTTCTTTTGAGTTGTTCCGTTCCGTTTCCGAGTTTTTGGGCCCGGAAACGGAAGAAAATAGTACTACAAGGTGAATGGTCACGCTCTCCCCAGCGCACAGAGCCGCAGGTACCTCTGCGATCATCAAGCAGCGTGAGTCCAATCCTGATCGCTTGGATCGGTGTCCTGCTCCTTCCAATCGTCACACGCAGTATACGCCCTTCCACCTCAACGCATTGCAGGATGATCCCAAGCGTGGGCTTGACCTTGCGGCTACAGAAGTCATACTTTTAGGCACTGTTGCGCGGGTGAGTAAGTGGTGTTATCTTGCAGTCGAACCGTGGTTATTAGTCTCATCTCAGTTGAAAACCACATCACAGTTTGCCGCCTTACAACTCTTTTTTGTCAAAATTTTTTTCGAAGCGCTGAACTATTGGCTGGCCATTGCAGTTCCATGCATCAATACCATACTTTGTTACAATCGAGTCTCTCCGATTGGAGGGACCAAGGAGGTATAAACTTTTCCTCTTTCGTCTCTAGCTACTCACGCACTCGCGGGCTGCCAACTTCAGCGCCATAGCATTTGCACGCCATAGCCCCCCGACCCCTCGTTCTCAACAGCACGTGCTGTAAACGCATGCTGGGTATCGACCACTTCATCGGCAGCTTGTGCTGCAGCTAGCAGCACCCAAGGTTGCTGACGACGAGGGGTTCAACTCAGATGTCGGCCCGGGAGTGCGGCCCCTCATTACATGTGCTAGCAGCAGCACTTTATTCCAATGAAGAGAGTCTCTGAGCCACCAGCTCTTCCTACCGGAGCTTAGAAATGCGATCCTTGTAATGGCTCGCAGCAAAGGACGCCAATCTCGCCAAGGTACGCAACAAAGGCAAGATCTCGGTCCACTTAGAGGAATTATTTTCTCGTGATGCGCAGTAAGCACCATCCTTTCAGCGTCCAAAATACTGATGTTATCCGGAAAATCGAGTACTTGAGATCACCTTTCTGGGATCGGCCTCAAACGGACATCTGCTCTTCTCAACAATGGTGAATGTCATATGTATGTACCCGCAGCCGTCGTAGAACACCGATTAGCACTGGGAAAATCAGTCGAAGGTAGAAATTGACATCAGAGAGATCAGCAGCATTCTAGAAAAAGAAGTTGCTTAAGCAGATTTGTTTGCAGCTCACTAGGAGAACCCTGCAGCAGCAGCACGTCTTCCTTTTCATGCTTTTTAAATCTATTTGTACTCGGCTCGCTCCGCAGTTTTAGACCGTAGCCCACTGGTGCTTGAGGAATAGATTGGAGATCACAAGCTACAGAAGTACATCTGCATGCCATGAGCAGCGAGAGAAACCTACTGTTTAATCATACTATAATTTGGATCGGTGTCCCGCTCCTTCCAATCGTCACACGGTATACGCCCCCTTCCACCAACGCACAGGATGATCCCAACGTGGGCTTGACCTTGCGGCTACAGAAGTCATACTTTAGGCACTGTTGCGCGGGTGAGTAAGTGGTGTTATCTTGCAGTCGAACCGTGGTTATTAGTCTCATCTCAGTTGAAAACCATCACAGTTTGCCCTTACAACTCTTTGTCAAAATTTTTTTCGAAGCGCTGAACTATTAAGTGGCCATTGGAGTTCCATGCATCAATACCATACTTTGTTACAATCGAGTCCTCCGATTGAGGGACCAAGGAGGTAGAAACTTTTCCTCTTCGTCTCTCTAGCTACTCACGCACTCGCGGGGCTCAACTTCAGCGCCATAGCATTTGCACGCCATAGCCCCCGACTCCTCGTTCTCAACAGCACGTGCTGTAAACGCATGCTGGGTATCGACCACTTCTCATCGGCAGCTTGTGCTGCAGCTAGCAGCACCTGTTGCTGACGACGAGGGGTTCAACTCGATGTCGGCCCGGAGTGCGGCCCCTCATTACATGTGCTAGCAGCAGCACTTTATTCCAATGAAGAGAGTCTCTGAGCCACCAGCTCTTCCTACCGGAGCTAGAAATGCGATCCTTGTAATGGCTCGCAGCAAGGACGCCAATCTCGCCAAGGTACGCAACAAAGGCAAGATCTCGGTCCACTAGAAGAATTATTTTCTCGTGATGCGCAGTAAGCACCATCCTTTCAGCGTCCAAAATTGATATCCGGAAAATCGAGTACTTGAGATCACCTTCTGGGATCGGCCTCAAACGGACATCTGCTCTCTCAACAATGGTGAATGTCATATGTATGTACCCGCAGCCGTCGTAGAACACCGATAGCACTGGAAAAATCAGTCGAAGGTAGAAATTCGACATCAGAGAGATCAGCAGCATTCTAGAAAAGAAGTTGCTTAAGCAGATTTGTTTGCAGTTCACTAGGAGAACCTGCAGCAGCAGCACGTCTTCCTTTTCATGCTTTAAATCTATTTGTACTCGGCTCGCTCGCAGTTTTAGACCGTAGCCCACTGGTGCTTGAGGGAATAGATTGAGATCACAAGCTACAGAAGTACATCTGCATGCCATGAGCAGCGACAGAAACCTACTATTTAATCATACTATAATTTTTTGTTCACTTCCGTTTCCGGATTTCCGTTTCCGACGATTTTCAGCCATTTTTCTTCCGTTTCCGTTTCCGAAAATCTTGAAAATGATTTCCGCACTGCCCTGATCGTTAGATAACCTAGTTTAATCTGCTAACCTACACATACATCATTAAAAATATGACAGAAAGTACTCGGTAGTGTTTTTATGGCGATTTTTGTCCTTCTTTTCGGTTAGAAAAGAAGCAATATGGAAAACCAAGGAAACCTTGAGCTCTTTCGTTTTTTTTTCAGTGCAAAATTCGCTCTATGATGTTGTATGAGATCTATCCTAGGTGACAACGCGGAAACTGCACAAACTTTGCACTACTTGTTCCTTGCTCAGCGTCGCGAGCCGTTCTCATAGCTTGTTCTCATAATGGGAGAAAGGTCGCAAGAAATCAGCACCCAAGCGGAAATTTCACCCACTAAGAAGTCCCAGCACCACTTTATAGAACTCACATATCTCGAAATTATGACTGAAAGTCGGAGGACGAATCATTTACAATCCAATCATCGAGTACAGTTCCCGTCGGTGCTCAGTTGTGGCCGGCAGGCACCGCTCCATATTATCACCTCTGACAGAGCCCTCTATAAAAATTTCCGCTAGAGCCGGTCGGTGTCGGAACTGATTGTGTGAGCCTTTCACGAAGTCGCGCGACCGACATGAATTCGCATAAGTGCTGCGCCTAACCTTTCGCAACGTTCGGTTGGGGTCACGATGTGGGGGTTCCAGAGCTGCGAAATAGTGTCAGTGGAAATAATAAACACTGAAGGCTATGACCATTCTGTGCCAAACACCGCGAACAACCAACAGGGAACTACGGATCATTCCTTATGCAATTCTTGGATTGGAGCGTGATGGGAATGACTATTGATTTTCAAACGAATTTAGGATTACGAAAATATTTTCCATTTCGTTAGTCGTTAGACGTAACACTCAAAAAGCCCGTTAGTCGTTAAATTCGTTAGTCGTTAGTCGTAATTACGCACATCCCTGACTGGTAGGCCTTCAAACAAGAGATTGGATGAGCACATGCGAACTCTTGAACACCATCTTCGTATCCAAATAGTGCACTTTCGAAGCACATAACCCTGAAACACTGGGACGAAGCCGCACCCGAAATGAGAGCAAGTGTGATATGGAAGAATATTGGATATACGGCCGCAAAGAAGATAATTTTTCTAAAATTTTCACGGATCCCAAATCTTTCTTTTTTTACAAACTTCCCACATTTTACGACCCCCGTTGTGACCGGTCGCAACCCTGCCCAACCCTGGGTGAGTAACGCGTTTCGCGTTCTAAGAACACTAAAATGTTCTGCAGAAGTCGCAATTATTGCATTAAAGGCACAGCACACCCTCAGATATGAATTTTGAGATTTTCATGTAATTGTGTAGAAGATCCCTCCTGTATAACACGTGCCAAATGCAAGATCTCAATTCCTCCAAATAAGCGAGATATAAGCGACCACCACAGGCCCGACCCCCTTCACTCACCACCACAGGCCCGACCCCCTAACAGATTTTCGAACTCGATAGCAGCTTGATGGATGGATTAATTCCAACAAGTCGTCGTTCTTCAGTCCACTACCTTACTGTCTCCTTATCCTGGCTCGCTCTCGCGCAACGATTGGGAAGAAAGAGAAATACAGGTCTGAGACAACTCGTCCACCAATTTTTTACCCTCAAAATCTAGGCATCTTTGAAGAGCCATAGCTCTGTTCAAAAGGGGTCTCAGACGATTTCAGAGATACCACTGTGATCAGCGTGTGACTCTCTCCGAGATAAGCATGAAATCTGAAAATTAATTTTGGGTGTCCTGTGCCTTTAAGGAAATGCGATTATTTTAGAAAATTTTCGGGTTTGATGTTCGTAGAGCCGCATCAGACCGCATTCTGCGCCTTCCGCACTCGATTTCCGAGACTCGACAAAGAACCTGTTTCGAAACCTTAGAGGCAGTGTTCACGATTCCCGATAGCACACCAAGTTCGTCAGGGATCACTTAAAGGCACTGTTCGCGATAAACTTCATCCTCGAATTTTTCATGACAAACGCTTCTCGTGGCTCTCAGAAGCAGAACAGCGTCGAAAAAAACGGGACGAAAAGCTACCCAGGAGCCGCAAAACGGCTTAGAAAAGTGGGCAAACCCCGCCGCTGTGGGCAAGTCCCGCCTCTTTCCGCCCCTCGACGTGAACAATGGAACACTCGAGATCGTGAGATGAGCGATGGTTTCCGATCAAAATCTCCGTTCTTCCCTTCATTCTCAACTTCTCTCTTTACTCAGGTCAGCTCGCATACATTGGCTGCAAAAGACGGAAGTGACAAGCCTCGGACAACTCGTCCACCATTTTCCCTAGCTCAATTTTCGAGGGACCATAACTCCATTCCCAGAAGTTCTTGTACGATTCCAGAAGCATCATTGGAATCAGAATTGGATCGGTTTCAAGATAGGCAAAAGAACAGAAAAGCGATTTCTATCGCGAACAGTGCCTTTAAATAGGATGTCCGTCTACCCCATATTGGGGGACGCACCACCCATAGTCAGCGACACCGAGATGGAACTCGGTAGGCGGGCTAGAAGTACCATTGCCTCGTTGCGCTGCGGTCATTCCCCTATGCTGATGTCATACTTGCATAAGATCGATTGCAAAAAGCCTGACGAGTGCTCGGACTGTGGTAGCCGTGGCCATACGACTGAGCACCTATTCGATTGCCCAAAGAGGTCCACCACACTGACAACAATGGATTTGTGGACGAATCCAACTTCGGTCGCCCGTTTCTTAAACCTTTGACAAAAAACTTCCTGCGGCTGCAAAGAAGAAGAAGACGATGAAAAAAACCGTATTCTAGTTTCCCATGATTTTGAGTAAGTAAGGCCACTAAGGAGAGGTTAATGAGGAAAAGTCCCCACAGAGCACTCAAATACAGGAGAAAAACTGTTCAAAGTAATCTCTGAAAAATGAAATTGTGCCTTATGGTGTGTTTCGGGAAGCTGCAGACAAAACATCAAACCTGACGTCGGAAACTGTTTGCCCCGTTTCGAAATTCTTAGATGGTAATGTTTTGTTTTATGTTTATCGTACCAAAACTCTTTTTAAAAGGCAGTGTTCACGTAGTAGTTGCATCGTTTTTTGGCCAAAACGTAAGCTTTGGGTCCCTCTAAGAAGATTAAGAACGGAAGTGCGACGAAAACTGCCGTTAAGTGGGTGAAAATCTCATGGGCCAGTCAACCCATTGGGCCACTCCGCCCACGTCCTATAACAGTTTCCCTGAATTCTTGGTGAGATGAGCGATGGTTTCCGATCAAAAGCCCCGTTCTTCCCTTCACCCTCAACGTCTCTCTTTACTCAGGTCAGCTCGCACACATCGGCTGCAAAAAACGGGAGTTACTAGCCTCGCACAACTCGTCCACAATGCTTCCTTAGCTGACCTTTGAGGGACCATAACTCCGTTTTCAGGGGTCTTGTACGACTCCAGGGACATCATTGACATCAGCGTGGGACTGTTTTCAAGATAGGCGGAAAAACAGAAAAACGACTTTCATCGTGAACACTGCCTTTAAAGAACAGGATAGGCCAATGCCCATGCTGGGGTGTTAGAACCTATCGCGTTAAAATATTCAAAAAACCGGTGCTTGTTCCTATGGTGAAATGAACGCATGGCAAGTGTTATATCACGTTGGAGGGTGATGCAACGGGTTGGCTGGTCTACGAGATCTCCACTCACTTCCTGGCCAGTTTTGTCGTACAACCGTGCTAACTGTTCTTGGAGGGTCCTGAAATTTAGGTTTTTGCCAAAATCGGGCAACTTCTTCAACGTGAACACTGCTTTTGAACCACGCGCACGCATCTATTCTGTCAAGCAGACGTGGAGCGTGCAGCCTCTCAAATTTCAATAAGATTTCCGGTTCATTGTGCGCTATAGCATTAGAATCGCGCAACCAAATGCTCAACTCTGAGAGTATTCCTGAGGACACATCTGTTTGAGGATGTGGCTAGAAACTGGCTTGCGATTTTTTACTACTCTTTGCAAGGCAAATTCAATACATCTGGGAAGGAAATGCAGTTTCACTTCCGCACTGCCATTTCAGTTCGCAAAGTGCACGCTGATTGCGAATCGAGCTGGCGGTTGCGAGTATCCTCAGACAGGGATGTGTGGGATCACGCGGGAACCAAAGGCAAAAACCGCCCGGGTGATCCCACATCCTTGTCTGAGGATACTCGCAACCGCGCCGCAGCACGCTTTCGCTTACAGCGCGCACTTTGCGGACTGAACGGCAGTGCGGAAGTGAACTGTACATACCTTGGCAAGACGGACCATACGTTGATCCAGATGATCCGACGTCGACGGCTCTTTCACTCCGATATTGTGACCAGCACGGCCGAAGTGGTTCTGAGAGTCTGTAGAGGTCAAACTAGAGGGTGAACCCTGAATCGTCGACATATCAGGCGAAAGTTGTAACGGCATTGTTCGAATGACTGCAGGACTCAAGTTCGGATCGCAGCAATGACGGTGGCGTGGAAGGCCCTGTAACATGGAAAAGAATAGATATTTGTATGAACAGCCTGTATGCAGAATCACACGACGCACCAGCTCCTATTCCGGGAGTGGAGTAGCAGGACCTAACGGAGTCACGTTCCCACAACTGAGGGAAGATGCGACAGCTGCTAAAGGGCTCTGGCGCTGCCGCAGCAAGAGGACTGTCCATCCACCACGGACGAGCAGGAGTTGGAGGCGGACAAGCCATGGAAATCTAAAATTTCTAGGATGTCACACAGTGGTCCACTCGAAACTCATAAACCCACGGTAGGCATGCTAGGTGGCGACTGCAGAAACTGCGGCATGTATTCCAACGTATTCATAACATCTTGATTTCCAAACTAAAAAGTCTCGCGATAACTTATTTAACAAAAGGATAGAATAACAATGAAGTTTGATCGCGGGAAAAAAAGATTCAAGAAGCTTACAGTACCAAGCTATATAAGAAAGATTTATCCCATAGCAGGATATCTAGCAGAAGTGAACACGTGATGCGACCGTACACAGCCGGTGAGGCTCGATCGCGTAGCATACTACGCCGGTGTCAGAGTTTAAACGTTTTGACGAACAGATCTGAAGCAGCGGGACTTCCTACTATTTTTGCGAAAAAGAGAATCGTAACATACTGAATTTCAATGTTCCCTTTTTCGTCCAATATCTGCTACTAGCAAGCACGCCCAGGCCGCTACGCGGCGCACTTGTGGGCATTTACCCATTGACACGAAAACGCGCTCACTCTCCACGAGCTGCATATAGTCTGCCCGAACGAGAACGTGCGCCCACGCGGCCGGTGGGCGGATCGCTTGGCAGTCGAGAAGGGATTTTTCGGATGGGGTTCCGCACGCTTGCAGTATTACTCAATATTTGTCCAATATTCCTGCCAACCGGCTTTCAGGTCCGAAAATGCCTATGCAACGGTCGATCAGGACGCACGCCGACCGCGTGGGCGGACAGTCTCATTCGGGCGGACTTCACCTGAAAGTGGGTGACAGCCAGGTATCACTTGTTCACGGCAGGCCGACCAAAGTTCCGTTCATTCTCAAACATTCACACGCACAGACACACACACAGAGTAAAGTGCTTATATATATATATATATGTAGTAGGATTTTTCAACACACCCGACACTAACGGTTTTTGTGTGCAATTCGCACGACTCCTCTTATGAGCTGCATGGCTCCCATCACTGGAGTGGCTGAACTGAAGGAAATACGTGGTTACTAGATTCGATGTTAGCGGTCTTAGCGGCAGTTTCCCATCGATACCCAGAAGCTAAGCAACAGCTTGTCAGCGTTTGCAGCGACCAGCGACCGCTTGCACTGAATTAGGGTGTTACACGATCATTAGTACGCTATGCGGCTGAGATTTCATGCTTATGACAGACTTCACTAAGCAAACTCCTTATCGGAAGAAAATTACGGTCAGCAGTTGCGAACAACCGCTGTTGCAGCACGCAGCTCGAAGATCGTTGTGCTGGGAGCTCGCGGTTCCACTAGTATTATCTTTGAGCTGCGTGTTACAACAGCGGACTGTAAATTAGGCTACTTTGGAATTAGAGAACATCAAGCCTGGAAATTACCACACATTTTTTGTGGATTTGACGTGGAAACTTCTATATCTCAGGGAGTCGGGGGGTTCTATTCGGCCACGATAGGCTTTCGACTCGACTACAAAGCGGTTGGACGACGATATGGCCACGTAATTTCCTTGCTCCACGTGGCCTAATCCTCTTCCAAGTGAGAAGCACGTGGCGCCAATCATAGCCGTTCCACTCGGCCACGATACGCTTTTGATTCGACTACGATGAGTTTGGACGACGAACGAGCCACAATGCCCATGATTGAACACGTTGATCGATCGCTTCAGAACTGACCCGGCGCGTACCAGACGCACAGCACGTATATAAGGGGCCCGACCCCAGAGAGAGTCCGCCTTTCGGGGTTGCTCCTGGAAGGTGACTACGAGCCACTTTCTGGACGATTTTTGAACCGTTAAGGGGTCTTCCGCAAGGTCCTCAGCGAGGGGAGGTCCCTCGCTGTCGACCGTGGCGAGAGTGATGTCCCCGTCGAGGACTGCTGTGGGGGTGATCCCCTGCTGCGGGCCGTGACTTGGACCGTATCCTTGTTGGGGGAGACCCGCTCCCATCGAAGGGGTGGGGGCCCGCCCCCAGCGCCACGTAGTCCTATCGAACAGGCCACGTGCTGCTGCGTGGGAAACGAGGGCGCGGCAAGGGTTTTGTCTCTCTGCGCCACGTAGTCTTATCGAACAGGCCACGTGCTGCGGCGTGGGAAATGGGGATGCGGCAAAGGTTTTTCTCTCTGCACCACGTAGTCCTATCGAACAGGCCACGTGCTCCTCGGAGCAGCACGTGCTGCTGCAAAAGTTCCTTTCAACTCGACTAGGTACCCGAATAGAAAGCCTGACGTGGCCGAATAGGACCCCCGAGTCCCTGAGATTGTTCACTTTTCGTTGGATTTCATTTCTTACTAATCAAACCACTTTCTCTTGGAAGCGCCCCTTTTTTATAGAATTAATAATAGTTTTACTGATAGAAATCTAATATCGAAATATTATTCCTATACTACTGATATTTGAAAACATATATTTTCATTGAATTCATTATCCATTCTTGGAGCTTTTCAACTCTTTCATAAAGCTATGGAAAACTGTTTCGAAGCCAAAAGCTCAGAACCTCAAGAGAATCATTTTTCATGAAAACTACTCTCGAGAAAGGTCGAAAAATTACCAGAAAATTATTCCCTTTCCAATGCACGCTGCTCGATCGTTGTGCTTGTGTAATGTGAGGCACTGAGTTATATACAGATGCAGTGGAATACTGAGGTTGTGCAATATTAGAAGAAGACATCATCAGCATCTGAGACGTAATTGAGGATGACTGTCGCGTCGGCATTTGACTGGAAGATGCCGGCTGGTTGCTGAAATAGACCGCTACAGTTTTGAGAACCGATTGCTGTGAAAACTGGGCAAAAACCAAAACACTACAAAGTCACCGCGATGAGCACCTATAGTCCACAAGCATGCTGGCCACAGCATAATCTTGGGGTTGACGAGGAGCTGTAGAAGAGCCTCGATTTGGGACAAGACCAGAACGGTGCTGAGCTGCATCAAGGGGCATGTGTGACTGAGGCGGCAACGTCATCTGGTGAGTGGGTGGGATATTCGGCTGAGGAGGCTCCATCATAGGCTGACCAGCCGATGGCGGGCCGATAATCTGCATACAATCGTCACGAGAAGAACTGCAAGGCTCATCGTCATAACGATCTGCAAAGAGAGCATTTCTGGCCGTAGAATACTTGAAGGCAGTGTTCACGATAAAAAATGTGTTTCAGTTTCCACTAGGAATGGGTAGTGGAGGGGCACACTGTAACGTTGACGTCGAAAGAACATGAAAACGAGCCGAAAAGCTTCAAAGGAGCCCGAAGTTGTCACTTCGAGCGCAAGGCAAACTCCAAAAGCGCAACACACGCCCACCGACGTGAACAAATGAATGCTCGAGATTGTGAGATGAGCAATGATTTTCACTCATTAGCCCCCTTCTAACCTTCATTCTCAGCTTCTCTCTTTACTCAGGTCAGCTCGCATACATCGGAGGCAAAAGACGACAGTTACAAGCCTCGGACAACTCGTCCACCATGTTTCCCTAGCTCAATTTTTGAGGGACAAAAACTTCGCTCCCAGAAGGTCTTGTACTATTTCAGAGACATCATTGGAATCAGCATGGGGCCGTTTTCAAGATAGGCGGAAAAACAGAAAAACGATTTTCATCGTGAACACTGCCTTCAACTGTACGCGCTGAAACGCTACACCTACCAAGACTTGCCATAATTTCCTCTAGACTCGGTTGCAGTGACAACAATCCCGGCTGCATTATGTCTGCATTCCCACTCTGGACTGAAACTCAACGGTTACCTTACATCAATACTTAAAGGCATCGTTCGCGCTGGAATCCAATTTCCATTTTTCAGGCCCAATTTCATAAATCAGCCCGGTACACCACACCAGTGAGCTTCGGCGCGTCAAAAGCGTAGGGTAAAGAAGTTGGAAGGGGTTAAAGATGAGGATACGCCACCAGTTATCACCAGTCATCTAGCACTTTTTCATAGAAAGCTGATGCGAGCATCAAAGAACATGAAAAACAATTGAGGTACAAACTCCAAAACAGAAAAAACTTCAAAAATGTTTTTGGCGCGAAATTCATATTTATATTTACAATGTGTTCCGACCGACTGTTCTTTACAAAAGAAGATTTTTAATGGGCCCTTTCGACATTTTCGTTCACTAAAGGGGCCTGTGGTTGTCGCCTATTCTCGCCTATTTGGAGGCTGAAATCTCACATTTGGCACGTGTTATACAGGAGAAGTCTACTACGCAATAACATGGAAACTGAAAATATCTGAGGGTGTAGTATACCTTTAAGACTAGCATGTTTTAAATATCTGTTTAGAAACAGAACGATGAAAAGAGATTTTATAACTAAGCGATTCGCATTTCTCAAACAGCGATTACCCATGTTCTTGTGGCGACTCCTTCTAAGCACTTTACTGTGTTTTCAAAACTAACTAACGCCGTTTTCTATGCTGTGGCCAACCATTTCCGTTTTAATCTAGCTAAATTGCGGAGCAATTCTGAAAACCTCTTGATTTTGATTACTACCAGCTGCAAAAGGTGAATTATTTTGTCAAAGCGTCCTTATCACCAAATATATTTCACATGGTCCGAATCTGAAATTTTAAAGGCCATTTTCGCGATGAAAACAATATTCTCGTTTTCACATGAAATGGAAATGCTGGGATCCACTGCAATATTAGTTCAAAAAACATCTAATAGCGAGTAATATTGCCCTAGACAGCCCCGAATTTTCTTCTTCTTCTTATCAGCCACATTGGAGTTTCTTCTCATAGGCGCAGAAAGGCGGCAACATCACTCGGCTTGTTCCACATATCACGAGCAGACAGAGGAGTAGGTCTGGCAGAGCATGAAAATAGATGTAGTGAATCATGACCAGTATTTTGACAGTCAGGACATTTATCCGGGACCGATTCATCGATCCTATGTACGTAGGCTTTGAGGTACGAAGAATGACCGCAACGTAGACCCGCTAGAGTGACGCGGGAGCGTCTGGGCAGAGTCTTCTCACTGTCATCGACCGTAGGAGGCACACTACCAAGGACTGGATTAGGAGGGGCACAGGACATGTATTCAGATACGAATCTGGTGTGTTCGATTTGCTGCAGCCCCGAATTTTGAATGTAGCATGCCCTCTCCGCCCACTTCCTCGACAGCCATCGAGGAAGTGGGTGGAGGGGAGAGGTCATGCCACATTCAAGTTTGGGAAAATATATTTAGCCGCTAATTTCGATGAAAGTTGCAATCGATCTGGCCTTTTAGTTGATTTTCCTTTTCTTCAACTTTCAAGATTATTTTCTTCACAAATCTACTGAAAATACAGGGAAAATGTAGCAACTAATTACGGTTCAAATAGCAATGATCAACTGCACGCACAAAGCCTTCGTGGGATATTATAGGGTTTGTCTACATGTCTTATTCCAACCAAATTCCAAATTTCCCCTTACGGCTTTTTTTTTCGACAAGTTCCATTTCACTTCAGAGGTCTTAGGGGTATGGTATACTTTTGCGACACACGGTTGCGTCGCTCTGCACAGCGACAGCGACCACCTGTTGCGGAACTCCCGCCCCTTGAATTTGTCGCTGTCCCAGTGTTGTGCACAGCGATAGCAGTAACGACACGCTTTGGCACATTTGCAGTATGTCAGCCCTCCGCAACACGTCGCTGCGACCCACACGCAAAAATTGTTTATACTATGGCCGATGCCGTTGATCCGATGCGGCTCCCGCGGAGATTTGTGTTAGATTGCATGCCTGTCGCTCATTACAGCGACAAAGTATACCATACCCCTTGGGGAAGAGTTGTGAACAGCCCAGATTGCAGCCTAATTTTAAGCTCCAGAAATACACCAAAAATAAAATAATAAGGGATGGCTCAAGAAAAGAAAAGAATCTATTATGAAATCCAAATAACGGTAGAAGACCTGAAAAACTCACCAAACTCCTTTGGGTTGGGGAACATATAAGGCTGGTTCAAGGACTCGAAAAGACTGTCTGTGAACACGTTCTCGAAGTCGTCGTAATCAGCATTATCAGTGGACATGTTTTTCGGAGTTTGACTTCTTTGCTCTCGTTTGGCTGGATGATCACGGAGTTCACGCTCAAAACGCTCACTCTGCCCTTCAGAGTAAGTCTAAATCTATTCTAACATTAACTGAAGAAAAGTCATGAATAGGTTAAGCATTAATCAACTAACCCTTTTCCGCTTTGGTGGTCTGTCATGAATTCTTTTGGTCTTCATGTAATACCTCCATTTTTTATACTGTGCACAGACAGCCTCCACTCGCCGCTTCCAGTACATGCCCTCCAAAACACTGCCCTAGAGACGGTTTGAAGCTACAAAACATACATGTCTGAGATTCATCAACGGTAAACAATGGGTTACGAGAAAGATTGTAGAAGTTTAGCTACATATAAAAATCGCTGGGCATGCATTCGAAATCCATGGTTTTCAGCCGCTGAATCACAGTCACGATTTAAAAACCCGGCTGGCAATAACATACCTCGATTTTCGCATGTGTTGTGTCATCGTCAGGGACAGCGAAATAGCAAAATGGTGTCTTTTTCTTCAATTTCTTGACAGGCATTCGAACTAAACTCTTTCGATAGTTTCGCAAAGAAGACAACTGGGAAAAAACGAACTGACATTCAATATAGTATGCTCGCCAAATCACGTTATTAAGGCGAATGCGCTGTTTCCAATGTAAGCGAAGCCCTTGAAATCCTTCCATTTCGGCGTCGTCATCTTACTGAAAGGTAGGGTAACATAATTCCGACCTGCTTCTGACTATCTCAATTCAGCTAGCAAGCACTAACTTGTATGCCACTTTGATACATTTGTTCAACTTGTTGAGAGACACGTCGATGGCTATGGACTGTGTTTTCTTGGGTCCAAACTTATAAAATGTTACGGGCTTCTCGTACTACAAAATGCGCAATAAACTCGACACTCCTATCAAATTTTACAAAACAGAAACAGAAACAAACTCACCAAAGCAGCTCGCTCGCCTTTAGTGGTGCCTGCTCCAATGTCATCAGGTTTCTCGTCATCTTCGACAACATCCACCTAAATACAACTTCAAGTAAGGTATACCAACGCAAATGCTAAACAAAAACAAAAATACTTATTTTAATACACTAAGGTCATCATAGGAGCTTCCTGGAGCTACAATGCGTTTGAGCGACTAAGCCAACAACTAAAGGTTCCCCAACATGACACAAGGACTTACACAAATGATAAATACAACCTCCTACGAAGCTGCTCTGTAAACACCTCGTTTCAGCGCGCTGCGTCGAGGCCATCTTTGATCCAAATCAGCTATACGCCGCTCACTTAGAGGCACAGTCCAAGCTCAAGGACGAATTTTGAGATTTGCACATAATTGTGAAGGGTAACCCGCCATATATAACACCTGCCAAGTGCGAGCTCTCAATTCCTCCGAATAAGCGAGATATAGGAGGAAGCCAACCTGGGGCGCCCACCTCGAGAAGCTTTGACACGCTCCTTTTTCGATCTTCTGAGCTAAACAGTAGCGAGATGAGCAATGATTTTCTATCAATATCCCCGTTCTTCCCCTCATTCTTACATCCATTCAGGTCCGCTCGTTCACATCTGTTGCAAATCACGGAAGTTACAAGCCTCGGACAACTCGTCCACCAAGCTTTCGCAGCTCAATTTTTGAGGGGCCAGAACTCCGTTCCTAAAGGGTTTTGTACGATTCTAGCGACATCATTGGAATCAGCGTAGGACCGTTTCCAAGATATGCAGAAAACAGGAAAAAGTTCTGAAGTTGGACTGTGCCTTTAATTTCCCGGCATATTGAGCAGAGATCGCCGCTTCTCAGACAGTAACACCGGTTGGATCGCGGACGCATGGCGGGCCGAACAAAACCCACCCCGCAATCCCACCGCCATCGTCCTAGGATGAGCCCGGGATTTAGACAACGCTATAATGCTGCTAGCCATCCCAACGACAAACTCTACATGCGTCCGAGATATGGCCGAAGCATCAACTGCTGTCCTCGGTCCGGGCGGCAAATAACATCCTCCCGCGATCAGCCCGCTGAGCTTCCAGCCTACCGCCATTCGCCCGCCCTGCTCCCCGCAATCAGCCCGGAGAGGTCTTTCAGCGGCGTCGGTCCGACCGGTGTTACAATCTGAGTACGCGAATTCCAGCGCCAGAGTAAAGCGTCTGTAGTGCAGCCACTTTGCGCGAAGGGAACTGCGCGAATATCTGGCGAAACGCTTTCACACAGCAGAATGAGGTATTTCGCACCGCAATGAAAAGAGACAATGATACCCACGATACGCCTAGATCAACTACACGGAACCTTTTGAAATTCAATTGTGGCGCAGCCCAATCGGATGATGGTCCATGATATTGACCTCGTCTGAACTAAGATTTATGAAGAAAACATCGCATCCTAACATGAAGTGCTCTCGGAATAAGGAAATGATAACACGGAATGGAGAAACAAAACAGAGAAATGAAAGAGTGGAACAGAGCGATGGTAGGAGAGAGCGCGCTGAAGAAGTTTATCTAACGGAATCACAGGAAGATAGAAGAAAAAAAGAGAAGCGAGAAGATACAGAAGAAGAGGGAAACGATTGGGAAGGACAAAATGAAGGAGATATTAGAGGAAGGTGAAGGCACAGTAGATGAGAGGAAACAGTGCAAAACAAGTGGTTTGGAAAAGAGAGAGTGGTGGTGGGGGGGGGGGGGGATGGGAGGAAAAGATGCATATAGAAGAACAAATTTCTATGCACGACTCCCATCAATAACCGAATGACTTCTAAGCATCGCAAAAGCGAGAGAATGTGTGGAAAATCAGAATCAGAATATTTCGACAATTGCACGCACCTCCGCATTAAAAAAAAAGTTAAGAAAAACGACCTAAACCAAACCGAAAGAGAAAAAACATACTTCAACGTCTTCATCTTCATCATCTGGTTGAGGCTCTGTATGAGGGTTTGATGTCATGAAATGCCCACTGTGTATGGGCTCATGTGATCTTTCTGACATCACTTTGCTGGCTTGTGAGGCGACCACCTGAAAAGTATCTAGAGTCGCCAGTAAACCTACAACAGGACATTCGGCTGGTGGGCACCCGCGGGACCATAAAGGGAATGGTTAGAGAATAGCAATTTTTGGCCAGCGCTGCATACTTTCGCAACAGAGCGCTATATATCCTTACTTTTGCATAGCTTTACGCTTTTCAACACCAGAACATGAAGGAAAGGGAAACAATAAAAGGCGAAATTGATCTAAATCCTATTCATGGACAGCGGATAACGCACTGTTTTGTTTCGTTCAACGCACCGCACACGTTATTATTTGCCCTTTGGCCTACATCTTCAGTACATCAAGGGAAGATCTCCAGAGTCTCCCTGTCGCTCAATGAAAAGCGTAGTTGTGACATTATATATTGTTATAAATTTTATAGTTTTTTCAAAACATTATCAATTCGAATTATTGCGATTCTATCCTACGGTGGTCCAGTGGATCGCCAAATTCCTCGATGGCGTAGCACTTCACGTCTAATCCTAGTTATCGCTTCTCAACACAGCAAACCTTCCTTCCCAGTTCCATATAAATGGAATCAAATGCACATTCTATGCAAATTTTTCTATAGCTTTCATAGCAACACTGATTGATAGCGGTATCAAGCACCCGATAGCTTGGTTTTAATTGATTTCTATGAAATAATCTTGTCCCCCTCGTCTAGGTTAGGACCCCACAGTGTTCAACTCGTTATTTGAATTATTTGTAGTATTCACGGAATATCAGCATAATTACGCATTTCAAGGTAAAGGTAATGTGGTAGTGTGTGATGTAATACAACTACAACTCAAATCTTGACTCATTCCTACGCTCAGAGAGCTATCACCCCTTTGCTCACGCTTGGATGTTCGGCTCGCCATGAACCGTCACACTTGTTTTGATGTACAATACAGTTAAGTAACAAGGTCTTTACAACTGTTCTCGACGATATCACATGAAAAAGCCTATGGGGCACAAGCGAAACGGGTGTGCACCCAGTAGAAACGGTGCTCATTGACCAAATACAGTAAGACGCGAATCTGTCCAACGTGGTCGCTCCCTTTATGGTACCGCGGTTGCCAAGCAGCCGAATGTTCCGTTGTAGGTTTACTGGCGACTAGTATCTAGCACTTCATTTAAAGGCAGTAATCACGATGATTTTCGTCCCGAGTTTTTCACATAGAACAAAGCGCTGGCCTTTAAGTGTTACCAAAATTACGAAGAAACGGCGAGAAACGCACCAAAACGCCTTATTTTGGTGACATTATTCTATAACATGGACTGCTTGTCCGGCTGTATGAATATGCTCATGGTGGTTGTCACCGGTGAGAAGTTGGGTCAATCGAAAATAGAAGAATGTTCTATGCAAAGCAGGATTAATTACGGCCCTAAGGAAAGAACGGAGCAATAGAGAGTAGAAAATCGCAAAGGTCGGGTCCACAAAATATTTCATTGTCACAACAAACATTTCCTGTTATACTCAAGAGGCGGGTGAGATTTAAGTATTTCGTGTACTTCTGGTGCGTTTTTCTCAATTTCTACGTCATCTTTGTTCTACCCGGGCAGGGCTGAGCAGGATTGCGACTCGGCGCAACGGGGGTCGTAAAAATTCAGAAAATTCTTGAAAAAAATTGAAATTTGGGTGGCTCGCAAAATTTGTGGAAAAAAAGGGAATCCTGAAAAAAAATTAAAATTCTAAAAAAATTAAATTCGTCTTCAATAACCACAAGTTTGAAAATTTTCCCAATTTATCACTGAAAAAAAGCTAAAGCCATTTTTCTTCCCGACGGGGGATCGTAAATTTTCTTTCAATTTTCTCCAAAATTTTGCCCAACAGGGGGGGTCGTAGTTGCGTCGAAAATTAGCGCAACGGCCTGCTCAACCTTGTACCCGGGAGTCACTTAATCAATATAGCGAGTAATCTCAAATGGAAGATTGTCGTGAACGCTGCCTTCAAGATAACTACCGCCAAGGGAGTGGCTAGACGATACGACAGACTCGATAATACATCACGGAGGTGGTCAAAAAAATTGAATACACCTGAAAAATTTTCCCACCCAGGAATCTCAACCCCTTCAGGATATTTATGGAACGTTCCGACACCCATACAGGAATTTATAAAAAATTATACCGCTAGTGGGCGAAATTTCGACACCCCCCCACATAATGTGTAAACGTTCCCAACGACATCAACACCAATTAAATGAAATGGAATCCCTTCCCCCTCCCACCAATTAAATAGAGAGATATATTCCGAGAGTTCTCATTCACCCAAAATAAGTTTATAGTATAACTTTAAGCTATGATGACTCAAAAAATACAGCGTTAAGAACTCAAAACTTGAGGAGTGTAACATAGCAATTAATACTTACTACAGGTGGTCCTTCAGCGAAATCTATTTCGAGTTCATAATGTAAACATAGCAAATAGTGCACCTAAAGTCGACTTCCAATTACTGTACACTAGGTCAGCGAGTCCCGGATATCACCTTTCTCAAGTCATTTGGCAACCCCGAGCAAACGAAGGTTTCAGATTAATTCAAAGTTATCTGACTAGGTAATGCATTCCACTTCACGGGTTGCTCAAAATTTTGGCTTGGGAGAAAAGGCAGCTACGGTGTGTCGGCCCGAGTCCAAAATGGCAAACAGAATGTGCTCCCGGAAACTGATCGTGAGCTCATAATATAACCAAAACCAGTTTGGAGCGAGTGAAAAACGCGTAATTCGCGACAATCGCATGATCAATAGTATGGCGACCCCACAATGTGCTATCGCACCACCAATTTGCAAACAAAAAGAGGAGGCGGTCAGATTCCACCGCGAGTAACACCAATGAACTTATAATGGTAAGATATGCCCACAAAAACATTGTCGGCCCTATGATAGATGTTATCTATAGACTGCAGACCAAGAGGCGGTTGTTTATGCCCAAAATCTGCCGAAAAAAAGAGACCTAAACCACCAGAAATGAGGCCCTCGACACTTGTTTCTTAGACTTTCTCAATTATTTAAGTAATCAATTGATCCACACCATGATATCCAAAAAACTGCATTCCCTGAGGCGATCTGGGAACAGCTACTTACTTAAAGGCACAGTCCAACCTCAGAGGTAATTTTTGATATTTTGGTCCGGTCGCCGTCTATAGCAACCCTGCCAAGCGCGAAATCTCAGTTCGCTCAAATAAGCGAGAAAAAGCTTGGAAAAAGTCGACCACGCCCCCTTGAAAGAAAAAAAAATGGGTAACGCCCACCGCCAGGTTTCCGACCCCAATAGGGAAGAGACGCGCGAATGATTTTGTTCAAAATCGATGTTCTTCCTTATCTTTTCGGTCTGGCTTTATATTGTGACCTGACTCAAAATGATGGCTGCAAATAACGAGAAAATACAGGCTCGAGGCAACTCGTCCGCGAACTTCTACCAGTTCAAATTCAAAAATTTTGAGGAGCCGTAACTCAGTTCGTAGTGAGTTCTGAGCGATTCTGGAGATACCATTGTGATCAGCGTGAAATTTTCTCCAAGATAAGCTGAATTACGAAAAATCGATTCTGAGCTTGGACTGTGGCTCTAAGTCCTAAGCACTATTCCTTTACTCGAATTCGGGGTGTTAAATAACCTTCTTTCGACCAAACATGGGCACACGGGGTCATTTGATGTGCTGAATGGAAACGAAACTGATATCCGTTCCCCGTTCTTCTCTTCTGAAGGATCACTCCTGCTTGGTACCACCAAACAGCCTCCTGTAACGAGGTAATGGTGCCAAGCCCTAATGCCTAGAGCCTAACTGAAGGAGGAGAGGGTGCTATCATTGCGGGGTGGGGCACTAAGGCCCCCGTCATAGTCGGCCGAAAGCCGGACTGCGCCGTCCTCTCCCGCCCGAGTGATCCTAAGCCATCCTCTCCCGTCCCTTGTGTTCAGGGATGTGCGTAATAGAAATTTTGTAATTCGTTAGTCGTTAGTCGTCCAACCGGCCAAAACCCTCGTTAGTCGTTAGTCGTCAATCGTTAGCCGTTAGAAATCTAGGCTCTGAAAAAAGCACATTTGAGGCAGAAAAAGCCCTCATAAATAAAAAAAATGAAGGCATGAAGAAACATATGTTCTCCAAAACATTCATGGCCATTAAACACACAAAATATTCATCGTTAGATAACCTAGTTTAATCTGCTAACCTACACATACATTTGATTTGATTTATTACACGGTAGAACCGTGTCAAAGACAAGAACAGAATAATAAAAGCACTAAAATCAGTCGAACAACAATAAACAAATGGATCAACTGACTATTAGGCATACATCGGCACCATCAAGAAAAGAGATCTTACAAACATCACTACTGGGACAACAGCTAATACTCAAGTGTCTTTTTGAATTCACTTAGTTTCCCCACTATCAAACCTGACCGAAGTAGTTTATTGAATTCAGACCCCGCTCTATTGACAAAGAAGTGCTATCGTACGTTCCGCCTGGCCCCAATGAGGCCCAATTTCACCGGTGCTCCCCTGGTGGTTGATGGTCTAAGGTTGAACAGCCGGCTATGCCCACATCATTAAAAATATGACAGAAAGTACTCGGTAGAGTATTTTTGGCGATTTTTTGTCCTTCTTTTTCGGTTAGAAAAGAAGCAGTATGGAGAACCAAGGAAACCTTGAGCTCTTCGTTTTTTTTTAGTGCAAAATTCGCTCTATGATGTTGTATGAGATCTATCCCTAGGTGACAACGCGGAAAACTGCACAAACTTTGCATTACTTGTTCCTTGCTCAGCGTCGCGAGCCGTTCTCATAGCTTGTTCTCATAATGGGAGAAAGGTCGCAAGAAATTAGCACCCAAGCGGAAATTTCACTCACTAAGAAGTCCCAGCACCACTTTATAGAACTCACATATCTCGAAATTATGACTGAAAGTCGGAGGACGAATCATTTACAATCCAATCATCGAGTACAGTTCCCGTCGGTGCTCAGTTGTGGCCGGCAGGCACCGCTCCATATTATCACCTCTGACAGAGCCCTCTGTAAAAATTTCCGCTAGAGCCGGTCGGTGTCGGAACTGATTGTGTGAGCCTTTCATGAAGTCGCGCGACCGACATGAATTCGCATAAGTGCTGCGCCTAACCTTTCGCAACGTTCGGTTGGGGTCACGATGTGGGGGTTCCAGAGCTGCGAAATAGTGTCAGTGGAAATAATAAACACTGAAGGCTATGACCATTCTGTACCACCCACCGCGAACAACCAACAGGGAACTACGTATCATTCCTTATGCAATTCTTGGATTGGAGCGTGATGGGAATGACTATTGATTTTCTAACGAATTTAGGGATTACGAAAACATTTTTCATTTCGTTAGTCGTTAGACGTAACACCCAAAAAGCCCGTAAGTCGTTAAATTCGTTAGTCGTTAGTCGTAATTACGCACATCCCTGCTTGTGATCCACCGTCGTCCCTAGCATGTCGGCTGAGTGCAAATCGATTAGGCGGGCGCACCCGAGCACACTGCGGACGGCGCTGTCCGGCCACAACGGGGGGATTTTCCACATCAATGAGCAATGTATTGCACACGTATCGACCGGGACGGACACGGACGGGACGTGACGGAGCGGGCGGGTGCACTCCGGACTCATCGGGGGGATTTTCCCACCTGAGTGCCAATGCATTACATACGTATTGACCGGGGTGGCTGCAGCTGATCGGCCGACTATGACGGGGGCCTAGGGCGCGATGCATTTCGCCACGTCCATTTTACTGTGCCGCACTAAATTTGAGAGCCTACCCAGGATTTCCCTCCCCTGCCAAAATAAGGAGTCAATGCGGCATGGAAAAATGGGCGTGGTCAAGTGCTATACAACAGTGCCCCCCCCCCGCTATGATAGCACCGAGGAGAGACATGGTTTCTATGGTGTTCTCGTCATCGAGAGTGCGCAAAAAAAAACTTGCTTACCCCACTCATACCCAAATAATTGCTATTTGCTTCAGTGTTGTAGCCAAACGACACACCAGACAACAAATTCGTGAAAGAGGGTGGCCGGGAGCAGGGATGTGTGGAAAATTTTTTTTTGGAAACAAAACAGAAAATTCAGTTTGACAAAAAACAGAAAAAAATCTCCAAAAATGAGCGAAAAACCGAAAATCTTTCAAAAATCAATAGATAGTGTTCAGCGTACAGTATTTGAGATTTTTCACAGCGTTAAACTTTTTACACATTTTTTCTTGATTCCTTTGCACAATACCCGAAGGCCAACAGTTGACAAGATGAAGGAACGAAGACACCCGAGAGAGGCACATAATAAGTGAAGATTGTCCCTCAAACCTCCCTTTCCTGAGACAATAACACTCGATTACTTGATCAGAAGCTCATTATGTGCAAAGAGAACATAGATTCAGCCGAAGCAGAAATGCCCTACCCTAGTGTACATATTTTGACGATTATTTCGAGATAATGGCTGGGTGGAACCATGTACTACTCCTCAACGCCCTAGAGTCACGAGCGTTTCGCGCGTACGCGCCGTGTGAGTACAAATTTTCTAACGCGCAGCTCGCTCCACCATGTCGGGTTCGCTCGTAACTCTGTAACAGCTTCCACCGCCCCATCATAAATTTCATTACACTTCATCTTATTCAAAATCAGCATCATCCTGCGCTGGAATGAGTTGAAACACGAGGTTAGAAATTGCGTGAATGGCAGAGTTGGGACAAACCTTTACACCAAACCACCTTAGCGGTGATACTGGAATATTGTCAGTCTCTGCCGATGTTCAAAAATTATTTTTACGCGAACGCCGCGCCGGAGCGGGTACCATTAGCTGGCGCTAAGTCGTACTGAAGCTCTTTATTGTTATTATACAATAACGTACTTTTGTGATTCTTTGCCGTGCAGGTTTGATAAACAAACCTGCACGGCAAAGAATCACAAAACTACGTTTAACTCATGCCCAGGTTTCAAGACAGCCAAACATGGAATCTCATTATACAATAAAATTGGAGGTTCCGGGTCACTTGACGGGATAACATGCCTTCTGAGGGATTCGTCAACGGAAAGCCGTTAGGTAAGGGTTAGCACTATAAGATAAAGAAGAAGACTCCGCTTTTCTAATTCCTATTGAAATACGCAGCACGACATCTATGCCTTTCGCCATCTATGCCATAGAGACTTGGATACCTTTCAGGGTTATACAGCGGCATGCCGGGGCCAGCCGACATCCCAGTCATATCCTTTATCTCCTTACATGAATCTAGTACCCAATTCGAGGACTCCGTAGGGGTAGAGTAGATCTGCTTGACCCTAGGCGAGGATCGAACCCTGCCGTGTCGAGCGAGCAGCAGCGCACCTTGCCACTACACCACATCAGCTCGGGTAACCACCATAGCGAGATAGACGAGTTTAACCATTAGGTACAGCACAGAATGCGGGTGAGGTTTTGTGAACCGTCTACCGTCGCCCTTGACTAGGTAGTAAATTTGCAACAAGTTGCGATCCATGGTTTTTTCTGTTTTCTGTCCAATTTCGCCTAGTTTCACAGAAAACAGAAAAAATGACCAAAAATGGGCAGAAAATAAAAAATTCCGCACACCCCTGGTCGGGAGTCAGATATCCTCTATAAAACGTCGTAATTCACATCATTCGATTTGCGAGCGGCGCGCGCGATGTCTCAGCCTCCGTTTGCCCTCCGCTCTCTCACTGTCTCTAACCTTCGCTCTGCACCAGCTCGCGTAGGAACCAAGTGAATTTTGCCGTTTTATAGCCTCTACACTCGCGCGCGTCGCACTTAATCAGATAGCTGTTCCTAGACGTTTCCCCTTACGTGTATTCCATCAACAAGCCGAGTTTTGTGGCAAAGTGTAGTAATGGGCTTAATCCTCGCAGACGCCTCGGTCATCGGGACTCACGCGTAAAATAAAATGCGGATGGTGTAGGTGCATACTACACACGCGCCTTTACGCGCAAATAAAAAAAAACAGAAAAACAGATTTTTTTCAAAGCATGGATAAAGCTTTAATAACGCGATGAATACGATACAGTGCATTATCATACGTATATGACTACGACAAAATAACTCCTTTGAATAGAAGTTCCGTATTTATAGAAAGGAGATTTTCTCCGTAACTCTTCTCTTTACATTACGAAGCTAATTTTCCCTGTTTGCTTAGCTACCGTTCCCATCATTTCTTTCCAGCACAAAAGTTTTCTGTGGGTTTCCGGGAATAATGCGCCAGCTTTTTGAGTTTTCAGTTCGTACTGGGCCTTTTTCATTGATAACAGACGTCTTATACCATTCCACTCTTCACAACTGTTCTACTTCTGGAACGTAAATCGTAAAAAGGCGTAAAAAATTGAAACATCGTCTATAATTCCTTTTCAATCATGATCACCCAGAGTTTTCTTTCAGATTTTCGTATGAATGTGGACTCAGTGAGAAATACCGAGCGGTGTATCTATGTGTAATTCATAACAAAAACAATAATTTTCAGTATTCACTCGAGAGTTTACCTAGTTAGCATAAACATAGGAGCGGTCGGCGATGTAGCAATGCAATTAGTATCACCACTTTATGCAACCTTGGCAATGTGTACCGCTCGGTACTTGGAGATTACAAGAGTGCGGTAGGCCACTGCAGAAATAACCTGGTACTCTAAGGCACCAGGCGAGTTCTCCAGGAAGTTCCTAAACAAGCTCACCACGAGTCTGCTGCTCGATTTCCAGTTTTCCTCAGAACCTCGATCCGCACTGCCCTCCGTAAGGCCCCGGTCATAGTTGGATGAGCCGACGTCTCCAGCCCGGTCGATACACACAGAATGCATTGGAAATGGGATGCAAAAATCACTCGGTGTATCCCCCCCCCGCACCCCCCCCCCAACACCCACCCGGTCGATACGTATGTTTAAAATGATGGAGTGAGGTTGAGAAAATCACTCGGTGTATCCGACGCGGTCGATATCCATGCTATACGTGGATGACAGCGGATGAGAAAACCACCGGGTGAGCGGACCAATGATAAAACATTGCGTATCACTAGAAAGCTAGCCTTACTGCTACCTCTGTTTCTTCATTATGCTCTCCTCCACTATTTCTCTGAACAGGTGCAGTCCTGTTGGCCACGTAATCATCGTCATATCTAGTTGGATACACCGAGTGATTTTCTCAACCTCACTCCATCATTTTAAACATACCGTATCGACCGGGTGGGTGTTGGGGGGAGTCGGTGGGTCATAGATGCAAATAGCACCAACTCTGATCGGGGCCTAAAATCCTTTTTTTTCTGCAACCGTTCCGCTTATCTAATATAGCCGCGTTTGGCATCCTATGTATTCAACACTTAATTGTCCAGTCTCCATTGTTGATGGCAGGGGAGCAGGATGCCACCGTCTAAATCTGTGCCTCTGTTTTGGTTATTCACCAGGGGAATGCGGCGATTGCCGTTCGCCGGCCATTTTTGGGGTTTGCCGTTGCCGTTTGCCGAAAATTTTGCTTAAAACGGCAAACTTTCGGCATAAATTCAAACCACAGGGTTAGCCCCCACAGCTGTTTATTTGACTAGGTAATCAGAGGAAGTCGGCCAAGTTCTAAGCTGTTTGGGAGTCTCCAAGTGTGTTCTTTCAATCATCAGATTCTTAACCCCACTTGGAAATGACAAAATTGCAAAAAACCCTCTCCCTGAAACATTCCGATTACTGCAAGTTCCACAGTTACAAAGCTAAGGGGTATCAAAAGTGGAGCGTGAAAGCATCCTTCTTTAGACGTATGAACCAGTTAAGAATTCGTGTAGTCTTTTTTCGCCAGAGTTCCGCACCTGCTGGACGTTCCGAAACGCATTTTAATCTCTGGAAAATCCAGAAGCGGACCTCATAATCGTGTTTAGCGCCCAGAATAACCGCCTGATCAAAGTTCTGGTGAGAGCATGTTTTCCGAACTTTGCACAGAGTGAAGGCGTTTTCCTCTTGCACAAGGCGTTTTTTCTGATTTTAGTACATATTCTATCCTCCAAAAGCGCATTACTTTTACGAAAATACGGAAACGGATCTTATAATAGTGTTTAGCGCCCGAAACACCCCCCTAAGCAAAGTTTGGGTGAAGACACATTTTCCGAACCCTCTGCAGACTGATAGCGTTTTGGACTTGTACGGATTTTCGGTTCAGCGTTAAACTATTATATATCAATACGGGGTACAGTAAGCGTTGAAGAAACGTATATATTCCACTTTTTATCATCAATGGGTTTAGCATGATCATTAAGTCAATGATGCAGTCTTGAATGTTGTCTGCCCTGAATGTCAGGAAACGTTCCATCATTACTCTGACCTCGCCAGGCACTGTGGGGGAGCTGACACAGACGAGGAAGGAAGTAAATGATTCAGCGTATGTTCTTAACCCTCTAACGCAAATGACAGTACATCGGTTTCGTATCATAAATTCCTTATCACAGTGTTATTGTCCACAAGATCACATGAGTTTCTCAGCTTTGTGCCTCTAAAGGCTATATATCCCACGTTGGTCATCATCATTTGCAAAAATGACTTTATAAAGTATAAAGAATACATCACAAGTGAATATATGATAAGTGGATTCTGTTCCACAAGAAGAATAAACTATTCCAGTTGTATTACTTGAGTGTATTTACAAGACAACTGGTTTTCGTATTTAAAACGATCTTCTGTAAGAAAAACTGGCCGCAAAGCTCGTTCTGATCTGAATTCGGACTCTAACGAACGTAAATCCGAGAAACGGTGAGTCGGTGACTTAGCGATTTGCGCGTAAAGGCGCAAGTGTTGTGGGCGCCTACACCACACGCATTTTATTTTACGCGTGAGTCCCGATGACCGGACGTCTGTGAGGATTAAGCCGTAGTAATGCGTTCATATATGCAAATTTCTTTCTGAACTGAACGCTCCTTGAATGAATTACGTAAAACTAATAGTAATCGGATTTCATAATGAAATTCAGTACGAACAGGGGTGGGCACGCCGTTGCGCCAATTTTCGACGGAACTACGACCTCTCCACGTTGTCCAAAATTTCAAAAAAATCCAATTTTTTTACGATCTCCCTCCTGAAATAAAAATTCCTCAATCTTTTTGAGAGTGAGAAGGTTGGAATAAGTTCAAATTTGTGGTGAAATTCGGTCAAACCGTACTGTGCTTCTCTGGGCCGAATTCCGGTCGGCCATTGCGTCTCGACACGCTTTGCGGTCGCGCGCTTTCGAGTCGGAAGAGTTTCCAGCGCCGCAGCCGCCGATCTGTTGACTCTAGGCGGGTTTTGAAAGTGGAAACTACACAAAATTGGAGAGAACTGTATAAAAAAGCCACATCGAGTCGGCTTCGGCACTGGAAACTCGACTGACTCGAGTGCGTGCGGCCGCAAAGCGTGTCGAGACGAAACTGCGGACCCGGAATTTGGCCTAGAGAAGCACAGTAACGTTTAACGTAGTTACGAGCCCCCGATTTCCTTTTTTTTTCAAAAATTTTGCGATTATTTTACGACCCCCCGTTGCGCCGAGTCGCAATCCTGCTCAACCCTGAGTACGAACCATAGGTCAGCCATCAATGTAGGAACTTCAGATCTTTCACCAACGCTAGCAGCTTACATGGTTCGATAAGAGAAGAAAATAAACATGTCAGAAAAAACGCAGTACTGAGACCAGGCCCTGAACACAGATGCAAAATTCGAGCGTGATTGGGCTTCACGCAAAGCTGGAAAGACTGTAAAACAGAGCAAGAAATACGCTTTCGGCTGCTACAATGAATGACTATCTCACTTTGCCGGAAAAAAAAGCTGCAGTAAAAAGAAAAGGCGTCGTAATAATTATGCATCAACCGAAGTTTTGCGATCTACGGGTTTAACCTGAGGTCACAGTCACGCTGGAAAAAGCAGGTAAAAATAAAGTCGAACGGCATGTTCAAGGCATAAAAACGTGAATGAAATGTGTTCGAAACATCCAAAACGAAGTTGGCAACATACAATAGACATCTGCTGCACAAAATTTAATTTATTCATGATAGCACTTTGGGCGCATTCATGGACACATACTTGCACCAGGGTTAGGCTCAGGCTGTGATGATCACAGAGGGGCCCGCAGCCTCTGGGCGTCGGGGAGGATGGGGGCCGCAGCCCAGTCGCCCACAAAGCAAAAACAGCTGATATCAAAAAACAGCTGAAAATTTCTAAAAAATAGATAGAATAGATTTATAAACAGTTGATATTCAGCGGTGCGCAAATTTGCAAAAAGGGAATAAAACTATAATTCAATAAACATCAAAAATTAGCATGAATTGAAAAATAGTGGTAATTTGTTCTCAAAATCATCAAAAATCGATGCATTTCGGTCAGGGCGGATCTAATATTTACGCTGGAAAGAGGGGAACGCACCTCTCACGTACCGATCACAGCACCATGCCTCACCCTGACTTGCACACGCCTTTCAACCGAACATTCGTTCCACACAAAAATAGGTCTTTAGTGATTGCTGACTCGCACAACTTCGGGTCACTATAATCGCATTACAGTTTGCCCTCAAGGAACATGAGCTTCTCCAAAATCAATACGCAAAAAAAACTTAGAAAATAAATGCAAACCAGCACATGAAGCCTTCTTCACCCAGAAAATAATATGCCAGGCGCAGTTCGTAAGAAGTAAAAGTAGGCGAAAGCGATAAAACGACTGGTTGTTCTTGCATGCGGTGACGAGCGGAACACGGGGAGCGAGAAAACAGCCACTGGCGAGCGTCTGCGATCCGTCACGTGTTGACTGATACTCCCGTCAGCGACATAAATCATAAGTTCACCGATGGCTCGCACGTACGCGAGCAGAGAATTTACATGTAAACCATTTGGAGGTAAAAACACTTTTCGGGATTTATAAGCCCGTAGCAGTCCAGAGAGGACAAGCGGAAAGTCCAACAGATATTTATTCTCAACATGAACTATTCGAAAAAATCTAATACACTTTCAAAATCAATGCAGATTTAGATTAGGATTATCACAACATCTCTATAGCGACTAAAATGGTACATACAATTGAGATAAACGACACAAAAATGCTCTAGAAATCATCAACAGTGTTCAATTTCACTTTTTCTCCTGGTTTAAACGGAGGCATTCCCAGATATGGACATGTAGAGCAACGAAAGGCATCCCCTAGTGCACACTGAAAATTGTATCGAAAACACTGAGGTAACCGAGAGCTTCATCTCACATCGACATACATTTCCGCAGCCTCCCTTACGGGGTTGTGACATCTTCTCAGCCTCTTCCTGCTCAGCCAGACCGCATGTGCAGTTTTTACAAGCACGCTTTTTGACTCCTTCAGCTGGCTCACCACAGCTGGCTGAAATGCAAAAAGTAGTTAGTGACTGCAGATTTGGTTCCTGAGTGACGTACTGTCGCACAGTTGGTTAATCCAGTTTTTTTTGGCTAATCGGATTTCAAGATATTTCCGGTGATTGGAATTTTGAACCAGTCAAACCTGACGTTTTTTTTGGGCTGGTCTGATCTCACATGGATCTAGAATGGCCCTATTTTCTGTGAGTCGCATTTCAATTTAATTCGGAAAATGCGCCTTTTAAGCAAACAAATGATAACAAGATTTCAGGTGGTGAAAGTATTTAATTTCCAAAAGAATACTAAACTGTCAAGACTACTTTTCCTATATGGGCTCCATCAACGTCGAAAAGAAACATTTTGTGGAAAGAATACGAAAAAAGAATTTAGCTGGCGAATTAGGGAAAGAACCGCTAATTTTTATAACTGGCAAGTCAGAGTCACTCTTGGTAGTTTTCATCTTTAAATTCGTTCCCACAAAACCCACGTAGCTGCGTCGCGGCTCTCGAGTATAATCACAAACACGACACTATTCGCTTTTCCATTCAAACAGCCCAGACTAAACAAACAGTGAAGTTGAAATTGACTATTGGTCGAACGAAATAGCCGACTTTTTGGCCAAAGAAACGTTTATTTGACAGCGCAATTTTGCATATAAGCTGAGAATCTCGATTTGCTGAAAGACCGATGCTTGGGTGATTTGAAGAGTTAGGAACTACACACTTTGGCAATATTCGGGTGGTCGGATAATTTAATAGAAAAAGGTTCGCTTTAGGCGCTATTCATACTCCTACACGCCAGCCCCGCACGCGCGTGACGCCCGCAGCGGGCGGCCCGCTCCGTCATGGCGGCAACGGCCGTAACGACTTTTGCATCATTTTCATTAATAATCCATCATCAATCTCATTCCGTTTCTTGATAATTAATTGCATTACCATCCTCTGCTATCGTGATGGTGAACGCATGTGCAGAATTTGCTTGTTTGGAAAAGTTAGGGCCCACTTGCTCCGCTCCGTCATGACATCGCCGCTGGGATATTCAGTCTCCTCAAGCGCGTGACGCACGCGGCGCGCGATAAAAAAAATATTCGTACTCTAACGCTACGCCCGCGAGCCACACGCGTGCCGCGCTGGCGTTGAGGAGCATGAATAGCGCTTTAGCAAAAGCACACTGCGCTCGCTGCTGTACCCTTAACAGTAGTCATCCAATTCTACACTTCTTTCTTTCCGACTAAGAATAGTTCTCTCGACGATTTTTGGAAGAACAATTTTACGAACGTTTAAAAAAATGCAAAAATATTTCAATAACAAACGAGCGCGTCGAATCTTTTCGTTCGTTAATTAGCACATAATAGGGAAATACGGTGAAAGCTACACCTTTCTTCAGCTTCAACATCTAGGCTAAACTATGATTATGACATATACGAAGAAAACTATTACTAAAATAGTCGAAAACAGACGCTGGAGAACTGTCGTACCTTTGAGTTGATCGCCTTTGGGTCTATTGAAATCTTCCGGTTCCAAAAGTTCATTTTCGTCCACGATATCGTCATCTTTGATAGAAAGCTTCTTAACCTGAAATCTGCAAGATGGTGGACGCAAACGTGGGCGATCTTCATTAATTAAGACATACAGATGACGGGATATTCAGAGGCACACTTTGTCCATCAAATGAAGGCTTCGTTCCACTGAATGTTGGTCCTCAAACAAAAGCTTTCCATGTTTTCCTAACATTATGCAGGAATAGGAAATTGCATGTCTTCCTTACCTCCGCGAGAGGAATCAGCCTCGTCGACTAAAAAACCTGACGCACGAACTCTCTTTGTCACTGTTGTGGCGGGAATTTCTACAAAAAAAAGAGCGCGAATGCATCAGAAGAAATTTGCAGGGTCTCCACTGCAGTCTTCGAAAATGAGGAAATAATCACCAGTTGAATAAACAGCAACATTTCCTCCAACTTTAATGGCCCTATATGCTGTAGAGCAGAATGTCTTTAGAACTGCTTCAGATCGAACGTGGATAGAAATGAAGTCATAGAAATCCACCTTATCCAGTTCTGAATGTAACAGATACACAATACATAAAGCATTACTGTCGCTGAAAGCGGCCATAGCCAGCCACGACATCAGAGTCAAGCGGGGCGTCGCGTAACTTTTCGAAATCGGGGCAAACCTCAAACCATTTTTTTCAAAATCCTACAATTTTGCGACCCCCCTAAAGCGCGATGCTCAGGCAGCTTATATTTGATTACTAAAACTATCAGACGCCAAAAATTCGTTCAGTAGTCGGCCTTAAACGTCTAAAACATGAGCAATGCTACGATCCTTCACTTTGGTGACCAAGAAATATCCCCTGTAAAAAGTCGTAAGTCTCACGATTCATAACGCGAGCGGAGCGGGCGATTCTGTTAACTCCGTCTGTCATGCGCTCTCTCACTGTCTCTAACCACCGCTCCGTATCAGCACGCGTAGAAACCATGAGAATTTCGCGGTTTTGCAGCCTTTATCGAGGATTTTTTTGATATCTTCACCAAGTTTTCATTTTGGTCCGAAATTTTTGCGATTCCCCTAACCTTGACTTCCGGGCCAGAATTTGGCCCGAAAATGAACGTTAGGGGGGATCGCAAAAATTTCGGCTATATCGGCTACGGTTGTCGCTTAAAGGCAGAGGTCACCCACAAAAAAATTTTCAGATTTTATGCGTATCTTGGAGAGATTCGCAAGCTGATCACAACGCTCTTTCTGAAATCGCTCGAGACCCCCTTCTAACGGAGTAGCGGCACCTTAAAAACGCCAATATTTTGAAGGCGAAATTTTGGTGGACGAGTTGTCTCAGGCCTGTGTTCCGAGATGTTGATCGAATCCACAGCGCGGGAGCAGTTCGGCTGGCACAAGTGAGCAGTTCACCTGGCAAAACCGCTGCTTGCGCATTTACCGTTTGGCCTCTAACAAGAAAATGTTTCCGCTCGATTAACGAGCTCCAACGACGACTTCCGCGCAGCGGTTTTCCGCCGCGCGCGTCACGTGTGAGAGCCGAACTACACCCGCGCTGCGAATTCGATCAACATCCCCTGCATTTCTTTTGATTCGCATTCGCTTCACTAGAGCGAACCAGGATGAAGAGACAGTCCGGCAAGGAAGTGATAATCGGAAACGCGGCCGAAATTCATCCATCCATCTAGCCGCTGTTGAATTCAAACGTCAAGAAAGGGGCGTGGCATGTGATGGTGACTGCAGGGGGTCGGGCCCGTGGTAGTCGCTTATATCTCGCTTATTCGAAGGATTTCAGATCTCGCACTAGACAACTCTTATACAGGAGGGGTCTAAAACACAATAACATGAAAATTATAAAATTGATGTTTGAGGACGTAGAGTTCAAGTAATCATTTTAGTCTGATGAATAGACGGGGCTGCGACAGTAGGTCATCGCGCGCGCGATCGAACCCCCATTGGCCTGTGATGCCGCCAACACTGCACGGCCAGCCGCCTGGTCCATGCGTCAGCCTAGATGGAAAACGGAAACCCTACTGTGCCTTTAAAAGCAGCACACACGCTCGTAAACGTGATTGAGATAACCACAGAAATAGAATGGTATGAATCAGAACACAACGCCTACGTATTTTAAAGTGTCAAAAACGGCCCACAATGCAGCTACACGAGTGAGAAAATGCTTCATTTCTCCGCCCTTTGTATTTGCCGTCCTTCTCCAAAACAGGGGTGCTGGGCCATTTCAACCGTAGGCGACGTTTGTAGGTGGTACAATAAGCACCATAAGTGAACCATATCCATCGGCGACGGTGGGAATGACCCAGCACCCCTGTTTTGGGGGGGGGGGACGCAAAGACAGGGGGTGGAGAAATACAGGGACGAGGCCAACTTCTTACTCGCGTAGCGCCATTTTGGGTATTTTTGATGCTTCAAAATGCGTAGGCGCTGTGTACTGAGCCATACGGTTCTATTTTCGTAGTTATCTCAACCGCGTTTACGAGCGTATATGCTGCCTTTGAGTTGTTATCTATAACAAGGTGTACACCCACGCCGCATCGCGGCGTACTTACGACATTGTATATTGTATATTGTGACGCATAGAATAATCCAATCATTGCGAAATGAGATGTTAATTATTATCGCTCCTCGAAACCCAGTTAGGCCCACACTCTTCCCCTGGCGCGTGGTGCACTCCCAGTTGAAACGCGCACTTTTCTCGCCGCTTGGCACACTCTCAGATGGGTCTCACACTAGAGTGTTGCCCGAATATTCGTTTATTCGAATAATATTCGAATAATTCGAATACTCGAATATTCAAAGAAGTGGATTATTCGAGTTATTCGAATAATCGAATATTCAAAGAAGTGGAATATTCGTTTATTCGAATATTCGAATATTCAAAGAAGTGAAATATTCGGTTTATTCGAATATTCAGCACGAATAATTTGAACATTCGACAATATCGCTTTTCATTTTGCCCTGATTTTACATTTCAAACATCTTAGCGTAGTGACTACTAATTTCTCACAATTCTTCGGTACGTCATAAATATAGAGTTACTGGGCTTATCTGGGTTAAATTCCATTCCGAAATTGCGTCTCGACACGCTTTGCGGCCGCACGCGCTCGAGTCAATCGAGTTTCCAGCTCCAAAGCCGACACGATATGGCTTTTTTATGCAGTTTTCTTCAATTTTGTTTAGTTTCCAGTTTCTAAAACCCACCTAGAGTCAGCAGATCCGCAGCTGCGGCGCTGGAAACTCTTCCGACTCAGCGTGTCGAGACGCAATTGCGGACCGGAATTGGACCCAGATAAGCACAGTATAGCAGGTATTTCCAATATATTAAATCGCTCGTAGGATTTTATCAAAACGCTAGAAATGCCCATTTCACCTTTAGTTATAGAGAAAAGTCTAAATCTCGAGCGGCTCATGAGTATAGCAACACTTGAGCAACATGGAAATTTCTTACGATGATGGCCAGAATGAGCCATTTTCATGTGTATTTTCATGAAACTGGTTCGAGGTGATGCTATTTGTCTCCTTTCCCGGTGAAGTTCACCTGAATTCTAACGCAAAAGCCCAAGTTCTTTCCTTCCATAATGCTGGACGTGGGTTTCGATGGATTCCAGCCACCTAGGAAGACTAGCTGGATGTAGTCTCAAGTTCGCGCCACATCCTGAGCCACTCAACGTCTGTTGTCGCCCAGACGTCTCATGGAGCTGGGAAGCGAGATATTACACGGCGAGTTCCCAGTGATATGGTGTCGGTCTCAACGACTAACTAAGAATTGTCGCTGAGTTTTTTCGAATTGTCGCTGAGATTTGGGAGTAGGGCACGGCTAAGCAGCACTAGGAGGTTCGTCATCGCATTGACCGCGCATAACTCAACTGATCTCAACTAAGCTAAACCAAACTAGACCGAAGCAGACCACAAATTTGGCGGCAATTTAGCGGGTATTTTGCGGCTATTTCACGGCGAGCATTATTTGGCGACTATTTCGCAGCCAGCATTATTTGGCGGCTATTTCGCGACTATTGCTCGGGAAAAAGGCATTTTGCGTCTGTTTCGCGGCTATTTCTCGGCCAAACCCCAGAGTACACGCCAGTAAACGTGGTTGGGATAACCACGGAAATATAATGGTATGGCTCAGAACACAACGCCTACGCATTTTGAAGCGTCAAAAACGACCCACAATGACGCTACACGTGTGAGAAGTTGGCCCCGCCCCGTAACTGCCCGCCCTTGCATTTGCGTCCTCCTCCAAAAAAGGGGTTCTGGGGCATTCCCACCATCGGCGACGCTTGTGGGTGGTACAATGAGTACAATAAGCCATACACATCGACGATGGTGGGAATGGCCCAGCACTCCTGTTTGGGGGAGGACGCAAATACAGGTGCGGGGCTGACTCCTCAACCGTGTAGCGTCATTTGTGGTCGTTTTTGACGCTTCAGAATGCGTAGGCGTTGTATTCTGAGCCATGCCATTCAACTTCCGTAGTTAGTATCTCAACCACGTTTACGAGCGTGTATGCTGAACTTAAAGGCAGTGTTCACGATAAAAATCGTTTTTCTGTTTTCCCGCCTATCTTGAAAACGGCCCCATGCTGATTCCAATGATAACTCTGAAATCGTACAAGACCTTCTGGGAACGGAGTTATGGTCCCTCAAAGATTGAGCTAAGGAAACATGGTGGACGAGTTGTCCGAGGCTTGTAACTTCCGTCTTTTGCAGCCGATGTATGCGAGCTAACCTGAATAAAGAGAGAAGTTGAGAATGAAGGGAAGAACGGGGCTTTTGATCGGAAACCATCGCTCATCTCTCGATCTCGAGCATTCATTTGTTCACGTCGGTGGGCGTGTGTTGCGCTTTTGAGGTTTGCAATGCGCTCGAAGTGGCAACTTCGGGCTCTTGTGGAGCTTTTCCTGGCTCGTTTTCATACGTTCTTTCGACGTAAACGTTACCGTGTGCCCCTCCACTACCCATTCCTAGTGGAAACTGAAACACATTTTTTATCGTAAACACTGCCTTTAGGTGATAAGAGTGCAGACGGTTCAATTACCCAAGTATGCAGTACATTGGCCCCGCCCAGCTTCTGGAAGCCCTGCCCATCCGGTGGCGGCCTCAGTGAAGGTTGGGCGACCCAGCCGCGACGCGTAGGTCTACCGACTACGCTGCGTGTCGGTGTGTCGACCGCGACGCGTGTCGGTTTGCCGACCGCGACGCGTGTCGGTGTGCCGACCGCGATGCGTGTAGGTGTGCTGACCGCGATGCGTATCGATGCGCCGACCGCGACGCGGGTCGGTGCAAAGTAGTTCCTAAGCCACATAAAAGTCTTGCTGGATGTGAACCGCTGCTAAATAGGCCGCTAAACGTGACAGGTCAAAATGTCAACAGACCGACAACAGGCGGACGTCGCTGGGCAACGGGCAGTTGTCAGGTTTACAATGCGAGCGATTTGACTTGTCAAGAGGGTGCAGTTTATGAGATGACAACTTCTCAACCTGTTGTCGATGCCCCAGTTTGCCCGAGTGGATTGGATGGGATAGTACGCAATAGTGTTCCCCAAATATTCGTTTATTCGAATAATATTCGAACATTCGAATAATTCGAATATTCAAAGAAGTGGATTATTCGGGTTATTCGAATAATCGAATATTCAAAGAAGTGAAATATTCATTTATTCGAATAATCGAATATTCGAAGAAGTGAAATATTCGAATTATTCGTTTATTCGAATATTCAAAAAAAAATTATTCGTTCCAACACTCTATCACACACACACTTTTCCCGGCTGTTCGCGCACTCCCATTTGGTCCAACATACTTTTTTCCGGCGCTTGGCGCACTTCCCGTTGGGTTGCGCACAATTTACACTGCGCGTGGCGCACTTCTAGTTAGGTTCCGCACACTTTCCACGGCGCATCGCACACTTCCAGTAGGGTCCCGCACACTTTCTACGGCGCGTCGCGCACTTCCAGTCGGGTCTCGCACAGTTTCCACGGCGCGTGGCGCACTTCCAGTCGGATCCCGCACACATTCCACGGCGCGTCGCGCACTTCCAGTCGGGTCCCGCACTTTCCACGGCGCGTGGCGCACTTCCAGTCGGGTCCCGCTTATTTTTCACGGCGCGTCGCGCATTTCCACTCGGGTCTCGCACACTTTCGATGGCGCGTGGCGCACTTCCAGTTGGGTCCCACACACTTCCAACGACGCTCAGCGCACTCCTAACTGGATCCCGCAGGCTTAATCCTCGCAGACGCCTCGGTCATCGGGACTCCCGCGTCAAATAAAATGCGTGTTGTGTACGCGCAAACAACACACGCGTCTTTACGCGCAAATTTCTAGAATGCTCCCAGCTGCGGAACACCGTTTTAATTACAAAATTATCAGTCATCTTGTTTATACCCTCGAGTAATACGGCTGAAATGGCTAACTTTGTGATGTGATACTGAATTCACATGTCATATATTCTTTATATATGAAAATTTATAAAATCAACAATGACAACTCTATCGGTCAAGTCCTTACGGTCGAAGGATCCACAACTTCTGACCAAAGCATGTAAGATTTACGTCCGCTCTTTGTTAGTGTATGGGACCTGCGTTCATGCGCCGCATGAGCGGATGTTCATTCAAAACACTAGGAAGAGTTCAAAGAAGCTTCTCGAGGAAGGTCTTCAAACGGGAAATGGGTTTTTCGCTTAGCGCGATTCCTAGGGGCAATCTCAGGAACAAAAGTTTGCATTTGCATTCGTTTGCTTCCCGGAGAAGGAGATTATATTTGAACTCAATTTCAAAATGCTAACAAGGGAACTGCTTTTAGTCAACATGAACATTCCGGATGAAATATACTTACCTAATACGATTATGGTCTTCGCAGCTGCCCTTCGGTTTTTGAGTTTTTCAAAGCCTGGCGGCAAGAATTTTTCCAAAGCCCCCCCCCATAAAATTTTTGGGGTGTTTTAAAAAATTCGAATTTGGCTCAAAACTTGCCTGTGGGGGTAATCTAGGGTGGTGAATACGAATCTGGAGTCCGTTTGTTGAAATTCTTAAGCTTACTGTAGGTTAGGGTAGGTACCATTCCATTTAGGGGCAAAACCTGCCTTAGTATTTCGAAAATCGACAAATGGACGTTATATTCGTATTCGCCACTCCGAGTAACCTCCGTACACAAGTTCTGAGTCAAATTTGAGACTGACCAAACAACCGTAAACCCACCGTAATCTACCGCAATCTCTCAAAAATATCTCTCTCTCGATAAACGGACCTCAGATTCGTGCTCAACGCTTCAAATAACCCCAAAAAAAAAATTGAGCCATATCTATCGCAGCACTACGGAAATCGCAGAAGTTGCGATTTGCCATCAGATTTTCCAACGATGGTAAGCTTCGAACGAATCAAGTCGAAAACTTCGGAAAATCGACAAGTAAACACCCAGATTCGTGATCAGCGCCCCAAGTAACCCACCTGTGAGGATTTTAAGTCAATTCTGGAACATTTCTTTAAAACGATCTCAGTGCCCTCTAATTGGAGCAAATAAACGCCTAACCGAAAATCCGTACGCTATCAGTCTGTGCACAGTTTGGAAAATTTGTCTTCACCCCAATTTCGCTCAGAGGGGTAGTCTTGGGCGTTGAACACCATTATGAGGTCCGTTTCCGGGTTTTCCAAGAACTAATGCGCTTTTTGGGAGCCACACTAGCTACGAAGTTCTGACGAAAAACGTCTCTAACTTTTTTCAGAGTGGTTTTAGGCAGCTTTGAAGACCAAAATCGGATTCTACGCCAAAAAAAGGTTATAGAAGAGTACATTTCATCCGGAATGGCCAGGCTGACTGAAAGTAGTTTCCTTGTAAAATGTTTGGTGGGATTGTACCTATGAGTTTTTTACTCTCAGACTATCGAATACAAGGGGCCAAAGATACAAACTTAGCTTCGCTAGGCCTCGTTTCAAGACTAGCGGCTTTTCCTCCCGGTTCGTGCGGGATTGTATTATCTAAGATTAAGTAGGAAATTGCAAGTTTTTCCATGTAGTTCGGTTTCAAAACTGATGTTAGCCGGTACCTTGAACAGGAATAAATGGTGTACTAGTTATATTTCTATTAGCATTATGTTTATAATTTCTGAATTTGTGGTTTTTTGTTTGTGTGGCTTTGACTGCTTATTCATATCTTACGTGCCTAGGCTAGTGTGATAAATTTGAATTTTGAAAACAACTGTTCGGACGAAACATGTTATGTACACCTGGAGGAGAGCTGGCATCTCAGACATTCAAGCGCGTCTCGCCTTGCACAGACGCGTGTCGCGCACGTACACGGATATTTGTAGTGTAATTTCGGCGCGCCAAACACACTACGTAGGGTCTTTGTAGTGCGAGATAGGGTCTTTGTCGGGCGACATTGATCCCACTCCACTAGTAAACTTGGCGCGACAAAGACCCTACGTAGGGTCTTTGTAGTGCGAAATAGGGTCAATGTAGTGTCTTTGTAGGGTCACCAGTACTCGAACCTTACTGGCTCCTCAGGTGAACGTAACTAGGGTACATCAATGGTGGGTTTAGGGTTACCGGTTACCTTTGGTCCAAAGCCGTTGCTCAAAAAAGTATCCAACCATCGATACTAACTGGCAACCACCCTGATTTCAAACTAGTGCTTCTAAAAATGGTTTATTGAGGGTTGTAAGGAAGACGAAAAGCAACAATTTCAGGTTTCAAAATTTCACTCAATGCTCTTGTGCAGATCAAAACCGGCGAATATGTCACTTTTTGAACTTCAGAAGATGAAACGTTCTAGCCCAAAGCTTGTACAGGGGTTTTTTGAGGTGCTGAACTCAAACATGAGGTCCGTATTTGATTTTTAAAACGACTAATAGAAGGTTACGATAGATAATGGAGGTTATCTAACCATCGATTCTAACTGGGGACCACCCTGATTACGATTATTAGTAGGTTACGATAGATAATCGAGGTTTAATCTACGTAACCCACTCTTGGTCGTTTTAAAAACCAAATACGGACCTCATGTTCGAGTTCAGCACCACAAAATACACCTGCGCAAGCTTTGGGCTAGAACGTTTCATCTTCTGAAGTTCAAAAAAAACTTTTTCGCCGGTTTTCTTCTACACAAGAGCATTGAGTGAAATTTTGACAACTGAAATTGTTGCTTCTTATCTCCCCTACAACCCTCAATAAACCATTTTTGGAAGCACCAATTGTAAATCGGGGTATATAGTACCTTGTGAGTGTTCCCGCTACAGTAGCTGAGCTACGTAACGAAAATTGCTACCTAACCGGTGTTCTGCGGAAGTGCTGTATTAATATGACTGAACAAATACCGGGAAATATAAACTTATTAGGACAATATTTTTATTATAAATGACATCTAGCGCATACAATGTAATTCGAGCTCTACAGTATTTCAAGGAGTGCAAAAACATGCAAACAACATCAAATATAAAAAGGAAAACCATATGCCGATGCAGCATAGAAGAATCCATTTTCACACACCACAGAGAGCAATAATAATATTTATATCTGAAGCTAACTCTAGAGCAGCATTCACGATAAATTTCTTTTTTATTAAGCTTCAGTCACAAAGTACTATTCAGTTTTTTTTTCAAAAATCCCGTAATTTTTCTAGTCGTGAGCGTTGCATCTGAGCTTACTTCATTCATTCCCAACAGGTTAAATAATTTCACCAGGGGTAAACCTCCAGAAGTCCTACAGTGGAAAACGTCTAAAAATAGTAACACAAGGAACTAATGAATGTAAGAAACCACATCACTCAGAGTCAAAATCCAAAAGTAGAAAAACAGACTGCATGACATAGAGGAAGACTGAAGTCCCGTTGCGGAGTGAACACCAAAGATGGAAAAGCACAATTTCCAAGTCAGCCATCTAATGAATAAATACAATGTGTGAGTGTCAAGCACTAAACATTGAATTCAAGCGAATGGGCGAATTCATAGAAAATACGCAGATCACAGGGTCTACCTCCTCTGCCAACGCGTAGCTAGATGCCTCCGAGGGCGCGGCCTGAAACCCCGCCCCATTCCATGTAGCGGTAAATTACGGGTTTTGGCTACGATAGCCTAAACCCGCATATTCTTGTGTCGAGGCTACAAGGGTGCAAATTCTGTGCGTATTATACGTAAAAACGAAGGCTAAATTCGATTCACTGATCTCTCTGTCGCTAGACCCGTATACTCTCGCTATAATTTTGTAGCGAAAATCTACGGATTTAGCGACAGCCTGTGTTGGAATGCAATCTCAAACCCGCGCTGGCTACGCGGAACGTAGGGATGCCGTTCGAAGTGTTGGCCCAGTCAACCCACGGATAACTTGACACTCTGTGGGTGGTCGTGGAGGGTGACCCCGTGTCGCTCGCTGGAAGACCTTGCTAGGGATAATTTTGGCCACTGGGATGCTGCAGGCCGTGGGGAAGAAACGGCGATGAGCTCGATCGCAGAGGGGATCGCCTTTCTAGTACAGATCAGGACTGGGTGGGTCGATCGACCGAGTGCCCCAACGAGAATAAGCGTAGAATATGCGGGTGCTGTAGCGAGAATTTCACCAACTGAGGCTAAACTTTCCGTAATTTACGTAAATTCTCGTGTCAAAATTACACTAGATGCCTCCAAAACCCTGGGCATCTCTGGTTTCGGTGTGAGGCACCTAACTACGCGTTGGCGGAGCCCAAAAGTTGAGACGGCTTCGTCGGCGATCCAAATAAACACAGCAAAGATGCTGAAATGGTAGTAAATTTTGAAAAGAATTCAGTAATAGTAAAGAATTAAAAAAAAACGAGTATAGAATTTCAAAAGACGAACTCAACTTGTTGGAATTAGCGGGAGCTCTTATATTGTACAAGACGTCGTAATAAACGGCGCTGATGCTCAGTCAAAAAAAAAGAACCTGTTAAGAATTAAAGACATTGTTCAATAAACACTACAAATACTTACAGTATTTTTCTGAACTGGACGCCTGACAGAGGAAACACCACAACTATCGCAGATTGATAAAATAATAGAGGACACACTCTTAGAAAAATAATTTATGCATGATATTCAGTCGTTAATTGGGGAAAACGCGAAGAAAAACAGCTAACAATAAACCCTTTTGAGAATACCAGACCACAAAGTAACGAAAATAATAGTGAAGGAGAAATATAAAGAAAAAAAGGAAGGAAAGAAGGGATACTCGTGGAAGAGGACGCGGAAAGTTCGCGTGTAATTTTCTGTCCCGTGCAACTGCGCAACACACCCCTCATTTAGCGTCGGATTTGTGACTACCGCCGTCGCCGAAACAAGGCCACGCCCACCGATTCGAGAAACCAGCGGCCCTCCGACCCATCGCACCGAATGCACCCAAACTTCTACTGGTTCGCAAAGCACTTTCTGTCTGAGGCCGCGGTGGGGAATGGACGCCAGTTGGACATGATCGTGGCGGGACCACACGACGACGTTCATGAACCTACTAGAGGTCAAAATGTTTTGGATTTAGTGTTCTCCAGCCATGAAACCTTGCTGAAAAATCTTGCAATTCTACCTCCGGTGGGGTTAAGTGATCATAATAGCATATCATTTGATATCCAATGTTGTGAAACAGGTAGTACGCCGGTCTATCGCAGGGTATATGGGAATTGTGACTATGCAGCTGTTTGCGGACACCTTAGCCAAATTCATTGGGTAAGTCTGCTTGAATCGGCCAGTAGCGTAAATGAGAAATACGAAATTTTCTTGTCGGTTATCCATGCAGCTATTGATTTGCATGTGCCGTGGAAGCTTGTGTCCTCCATTAAGTCTATCCGCCTTCCTGCTCACTTGCGAAAAATATCGGAACATCGTGAATGTCTCTAAAATGAGGCTAGGCGTACTGGTAACTGGGAAGCATATAAAGAATTTGCAAAAAAGTTCCATTCTCAGCTGGGAAAATATAATAGTTACCTGGAGAAGAAAAAGATAGAGTCGGGAGATAAAAATTTCTATCGGTATCTAAATTCCAAGTTACAGGAAAAGAATAGTATTGGTACTCTCAAAAAGGGTGACCTTCTTGCTACTTCGGCATTGGATAAGGCCATCATGTTAGCGGACCATTTCGTGAATCAATTCAAAGCCGATGACGGATGTTGCCCGTCTTCATCTTTCGCAGGTATTCAGACTATGGCAGATTTCCCGTGGTTTCACTCCATGAAATTACAGGAGCTGCTGAAGAGGTGGTCTAGATCTTCCTCGGTCACCCCGGATTTCGTTCCTCTATTTTTCATCCAGAAAATCGCACCTGCTATTTGTGGTCCCTTGGCCTATATATACAACCAGTCTCTTATGTATAGTGAGGTTCCAGCCCGCTGGAAACACTCGTTTGTTACACCAATTCTGAAAAAGGAACCCGCTGCTGATCCAGGAAGTTATAGACCAGTTAGCATAACCTCACTCTTCTGCAGACTGTTTGAGAAGGTCCTAAAAGAGCACATCGTCCTACATCTGTTTTCGAACAACATCATTCCCAGGAGCCAACATGGTTTTGTACCTGGAAGATCGGTAGAAACGAATCTTTTGGAATGCATAAATTATTGGACGGAGGCCCTTGACAAGAAATGCAGTTGCGATGTCATTTACTCTGACTTTGCAAAGGCATTTGATCGTGTCTCACATTTGAAACTGCTATCAAAACTACGGGATCTGAGATTTCATCCGATTTTGATAGAATGGCTCGCCCAATTCTTGTCTGATAGAACGTTTCAGGTGAGGGTCGGGGATTGTTATTCCGAGGTGAAAAACATAGAAAGCGGAGTGCCACAAGGGGGTGTATTATCACAAATATTGTTTAGCATTTTCACAGCGGACATTCCCAGCATTTTTCCAGACAAAAATGTTTCTGTGAAATTTTACGCGGATGATATAAAGCTCTACAAAGTCATTTCTGAGCCATTAGACACCCAAGTGCTGCAGGAGGCGATTAACCTGATGGTTGACTGGGCGAAGGAATGGCAGCTACCTCTAGCTCCGCAGAAAACCGTGTTTATGCGGGTTCATCTGAGTCCGGCGCCTACAGCCCATTCATATACATGTGCTGGTGTCGCGCTCACAGCGGTAGACGCGGTTCGAGATCTTGGTTTTAACTACGATAGGGGATCCAAGATGTTCAACCTACGCGTGGTGGATCTGTGGAGTCGACATATGGAGGCTCATCAAACGAACATCAATCACTCCATGTGGAGTTTTTTCGTATTGGGAGTGTAGATGGCTGGCTGCTGCACTCCTCTGTATTCTACTTCTACGAGCTGGCATTGAGAGGAATCCGGGACCGCGCAGCAAGACACCACGATATCCCTGCTGTCACTGCGGACTATCTGCTCAACAAGCATTCAATGTGGCGGTTGCCTTGGCTGGGTGCACCTCAAATGTTCGGGATTGTCCAGCTATGATGACTACACTCATGCTTACTGTTGTATGTCTTGCTCTGTAAATCCTCCTAGGGTTCCTCAGCATGGTCTTAGCATTTATCGACTAAATATCAATGGCCTACGTGCCAAACTTGCTGAACTCACAGTGTATGTAGATCGCACTCAACCTGATGTCATTCTCCTGCAGGAGACCAAGCTTAGCATTTCTTCCTCCTCCCTCCCCCGTCTCCCCGGTTATCTATCCTATCATGTTCCACGTACTTCCCATGGAGGTGGTGTTTCAACTTTTGTGAAATCATCTATCCCTTCTCACATTATTGCTCTTCCCGATGATGATGTTGTTGAATGTCTTGGAGTTCATATTGTATTACAAAGTGGCCCCCTTGATATTGTCAATGTCTATATACCCCCCACCACATCCTGTCCCATTTCATTTGATCCCACGCCTTACTTACATGATGTCCATGCTGCCTTATCATCAAGTTCGGTTGTAATAGCTGGTGATTTTAATGCTCATTCTCCTTAGTGGTTTTCTCCTCTAGAGGCCTGATAATAGAGGTGAACTCATTGAGCTTTTCGCTGATGATTGTGATCTTGTTCCCATCAATGAGGATTCTCCCACTCGTCTTCCAGCGGTGGGCAGACCCTCCCTCACCCGACATCACGTTTGTATCATCCTCGCTAGCTATTTCCTGGACCTGGTCTACTGATGTGGCACTGACCAGTGATCATGTTCCCATAATTATATCATTGGATCTGTCACTTAATAATTTGCTTGCTCCGTTCTCTGGCTCTCGTTGTAAGTCCTATTCTAATTATCGTAAGGCTAACTGGGACTTATTCAAAGAGGTATTGCTCAGCCAGGCGGCCAGCTACCCATGGAACGGCTCAGTCTACGACAAGGAGAAGTTCATAGTGGATGCCATAGGACGTGCTACCAAAGCTGCTATCCCTACTGGACGTGTGAGGACTTTTCACCCGAACGTGCCCAGTGAAGTGCTTGAACTAATCACTATGAGAGACGACAAACGAAGATCGGACCCCAATGATCCAGCGATACAGCAGCTGTCGGAAAACATCACCGCATTGTTAAATGAACACAAGCAGCAACGCTGGAAAGAGCTCACCGAGTCGATCGATTTTACCGTGGATGCCAAAAAAGCCTGGACGACTTTGAAGCGGCTTTCAGGCAAAAAGATGAGTATTGACCGCAACATGCTCGAGTTTCCGTCTGGAAGATTCGAGCACGGTTACAAGGCTGCTTGTCTGCTCGGCAAACTATTTGCATCTGCGTCATCGCCTCGGGATAAGCAACACAGACGAACAATGCGAGCAATCAGGAAACTCAGTCGACTGGATGTCCCTGCTATCTCTCCTTCCGCCATCGACAAGGTCATCAAATCGATGAAAAATTCGCGTGCTGAGGGACCCGACGGGATTTCGGCTGTTCATCTCAAACATATTCCTGAATCCTATTACGAACTGCTCTCTGATCTTATTCATTCGTCTTTCAGTTCTGGTGTTGTTCCAGCCCGCTGGAAACAAGCTGTCGTCATCCCCATCGCCAAGCCAGGCAAGCCGCCGGATAAGGCTGCTTCCCACCGCCCCATTTCCCTCCTCTCCCCCTTGCCAAGCTTGCGGAAAGATTCCTCAATCCGCTCCTCCAAAGCAGTCTACAGCACAACACCCACCAGCATGGTTTCAAGAAGGAGCATTCCACAGTCACAGCCCTGACGTCGATTACCGAGCACATATTTCATTGCAGCTTGAATATGAAATGGATTACTATGAATTCATTCCCCGTACCAAGAAACACTGAACGGTTCCAAGCCTCTATCACTACTTGGGTTTTCGCCTTACTGCCCCCACAACCTTTGATGGCTCCTGGCTTTATCTAGTGACGCCTTTTCGATTATTCTCTAATTTGACCATGGCCTTGTGGTCGGCAGTTAAATCGTTGCGAGACTTGATTTGATTTGTTTTTGTATACATTTTCATGGCTCTAACTCGCTACTTTGTGGATTATGAGCACGTCGGCTACGGCGTATAATAAATATAAATATAAATATAAAATATAATCGCTGGATTTAACCGCAAGACCCCGGCTGGTAGAAGCCTCGTCGTTGCCATAGATCTTACGGCGGCTTTTGATAGCGTCAGTCTTCCGCTCCTCTCGAAATCGATTCTGGAATCGGACATGCCCAGTTGGTCTAAAAGATGGATTAATAGCTTTATCAAGAACCGGTCTATTCGTGTCAAGTTCGACGGACATCTGTCGTCTTCGGTTCCTCTGAAAGCCGGTGTCCCTCAAGGCGGAGTGTTATCCCCTAGCCTATTTTCGCTATTTCTATCTGATATTCCTGTTCCACCAACTGGTATTCATCTGTGCCTGTACGCTGATGACATCACCATCGTAAGCACGGACTCAGTTATTGATCGAGCCACTGCTACCATGAATGACTACTTACGGACCCTGGCAGTGTATCTTAAATCAAAGTCGCTGACTGTCTCTGCCTCCAAATCGAGTGCTACTCTATGTACAACGGCTACTATTGAACATCGGCTTCATCCCAGTCATGTGGGATGGCCACGAGCTGCCACTGTCTAAGCATCCTCGACTATTGGGAGTTTTCCTGGACCCCTCTTTAGGATTTCATGAAAATACGCGTATACGAGCTGCCTCTGCCAACTCGCGCAACAACATTCTCCGCGCCTTGGCTGGAACCTCGTGGGGCAGCACGAAGGAGGTACTACGTACGACTTATAGAGCCATGGTCCAGCCGGTCTTGGAATATGGCGCCCCTATTTGGACTCGACATCTCTCTGAATCCTCTTGGTGCAAGCTGCAGAGAGCACAGAATACTGCCCTCAGGCTTATTACTGGATGTCACAAATCGACGCCTATTCCGCATCTTCATCAAGAAACCGGCCTACTCCCTGTAAAACAGCACTGCTTACTCCAGTCTCAGCAGTTTCTCATAAGTATTGTCAAGAGCCCGACCCATCCAAACTACCATCTTCTGTCGTCCGGCCCCCAACCAAGAAACATACGCACGCCGCTCAACGCTTCTCTGTCTGCTGTCGATCAACAACGCTGGGCTACATCCGAGCTATCGCGACGAAGACTCCAGATGGCTGAGCATACGCGGTTTGTGGCAGAGTACCTGTCTGATGCTCAGCCCAACTCAATTTATGGTGGCGTGCCCCCACGAGTCGACGACAGCGAAGCCGATCTACCGAGACGCACCCGAACAATCCTCGCTGGTCTGCGATGCGGCCACTCCACATATCTAAAGGCCTACGCTCATCGGATCGATCAGTCAGTCCCTGATAGATGCCCTGATTGTGAATGTGTTGGACATGATTCATTGCATCTATTTTCATGTCCGGCTAGACCTACAATGTTATCTGCTCGAGATCTATGGTGCAAGCCGTGTGAAGTGGCTAGCTTCCTACGCCTTTGATGCGATGCTCTGTTCATGGCTGAGAAGAAGAAGAAGAACTACGATAGGAAGTTGGATTTTTCTGAGCATGTCAAAATCAAATGTCAGTCGGCTCACAGGCGAATTTTTCAGATTTATAAGGGAATCTCAACTAAAAACAAACAGGTTCTGCTCCGAGCATACAAGACTTATATACGACCCATTGTGGAATCTGGAACAGCAGTTTTCTGTCCGCACAAGAAAAAGGATACTGACGCGCTCGAAAAAGTCCAGAATAGTTTCACTCGCAAGCTGATGATTCGAATCGGTGGTTTCCTGAATTCCAAAATACCCAGGTCCCACATAAGGAACAAATATCTCGGGTTACCAACGCTGAATTCTCGGCGTAGAGTATTTGACCTTTGCATGGTTCACAAACTTCTGGAAAACAGCGGTATTTTCAGGCTTGCACCCTATTTCAAACTGGTCACGTCGAAAACCAGAGGTGAAAAAATAAAAATATTCCTCAGTCGTCCAATTACCAGTGTTAGGGTTAGATCTTTTCCACATAGGGCGGGTAGCGCATACCTGAAAATCGCTAGAAGAGTCACCGGCGCTACTTCCTTGGGCCAGTTTAGGCGAATAGTATCCCAAATAATTCTGAGCTACGAGACTTAACTTTTTCATTTGTTGCTTCTTTCTTGAGATAGATCTTTGTTCATTTGACCGGTAGGGTGTATAGGGTATCAGAATTTTTTGCTCCAGTTTTTTATTTGGTTGGTTTTTACCTTTTTCCCTGGTTTAGTTGATATAACGTTGTCTTCTCTCCATATCTTCGTTGTATTATCACGCTTAAGTGAGTGTAATAAACATATACATATACATACAGCTCACCTCCGCACTGCCGTTCAGTCCGCAAAGTGCGCCCTGATTGCGCAATCTTGCTGCGGCGCGGTTGCGAACATCCTCAGACAAGGATGTGGGATCACCCGGGCGCTTTTGGCCTTTGGTGCCCGGGTGATCCCATCGCCCGGGTGATCCCACATCCCTGTCTGAGGATACTCGCAACCGCGCCGCAGCACGATTTCGCAATCAAGCGCACTTTGCGGACTGAACGGCAGTGCGGAAGTGAAGAATATATACGCCGACGCTGTAGTTTCCCACGGGGTCACCCCTTTTGTGACCCCGCGGGTCGCCAGCAGCCGATGGATTTAAATCCTTAGACGCTAGAATAGCAATTTTCTATCACACGATCAACCTGCGTGAAGGGACATCGTAAAAGATATAGATTTCATTCAAAAATTTCCGGATAAAATCGAAATAGCAATTTTTACTCACTTATTTGGCTGATTTTAATCCTATAATTAACAACTAACGAATCCTTAGGAGACCTGCAGCCAGCCAGCATCTCTCCCATGACAAAAACCCTCCATTGTGAGCTATGTTTTGGATGGCTTCAACGCCACCAAGCCTCAACGCACTGTTGGAGTAGCCCTGGACCTCACGAAGGCGTTTGACACTGTCAACTTGGGCATACTGTCTGAGAAGCTATTGAGGTCCACCATCCCGCCCTGGCAGAAGCGATGGATTACAGCACTCATCAAAGGGCGCCGAGCAAAAGTGCTGTTTCAGGGACATGTCTCTAATAGCACCGCGATCGCTGCCGGTGTCCCTCAAGGAGGAATCATATCGCCTGCTCTGTTCAGTCTTTACCTGGAAGATTTGCCCGTCCCCCAAGTGACATCAAAGTCGTTGCGTATGCGGATGACATCACCATCTTGTGCCGAGACAGAGACATTAATGTACCTGCACGCAAGATCAATAGCTACCTCATCGTTCTGAAGAACTTTCTCGATGATATGATGCTCACTGTCTCTGCCGCTAAATCATCTGTATCAGTTTTCTCCACTGACCCTAAGGAACACTGCGCTCACACCGTTGTGAATTGTGAAGACGCTCGTCTGCCTGCTGCACGTTTTCCTAAGCTGCTCGGCCTAGTTTTGGATCCTTCGTTGAGGTTCCACAAGAATACTGAGCAGAAACAGGCTACAGTGAAAGCAAAGCTCAACGTCCTACGAGCTCTGGGAGGAACGTCGTGGGGAAGTAGCAAGGAGACAATTTTGACCACCTACAAGGCAATATTGCAGCCGGCGTTGGAGTACGCTGCACCGTTATGGCAGCACATGATATCGGATTCATCGTGGACAAAGATGCAGCGAGTACAAAATGCTGCTCTTCGGATTGCCACAGGGTGTGCTAAAAGCACCACAGTGGAACATCTTCATGCTGAAGCCCGAATTCTGCCAGTTAAGGAGCACTGCCAACTCCAGGCGCAGCAACTGGTTATTAACATTGTCAAGCAGCCTGACCACCCATTACGAAGGATCATGAATCCCGTGAGAGAGAGAGACGTATCAGAAGGCCTTTTGCGGATGCTCCCGAGAAAGTTAATATACAGAGATGGACGGACTCCCAACTGGATCGTCTGCGTCTTTTACGTGCGGAGCACACCAAGTTCGTCAGGGTTCACTTGAGTAGGATGACCGTCAATCCCATATTGGGGGTCGCACCACCCATAGTCAGCGACACCGAGATGGAACTCGGTAGGCGGGCTAGAAGTACCCTTGCCTCGTTGCGCTGCGGTCATTCCCCTATGCTGATGTCATTCTTGCATAAGATCGATCGCAGTAAGCCGGACGAGTGCCCGGACTGTGGTAGCCGTGGCCACACAACTGAACACCTATTCGAATGCCCAAAGAGGCCTACCACTCTTACAACAATGGATTTGTGGACGAATCCGGTTTCAGTCGCCCGTTTCTTGAACCTTTGACAAAAACCTTCCTGCGGCTGCAAAGAAGAAGAAGAACAACTAACGAGGATATTTTCTAATGCTTCAGAATGAAAACACCAGCAGATCTTGCGTCACAAATTTAACTAAAGCTTTGTCTGTGAGTAATCTGGAATTATAGCGCAAATTCAAATTTCGGACCGAACAATTGGATAAATTGAAATCGCCGAGCACTGAACAGTGTTTTGGCAGCAAAATTGGTATCCTACGTTTTGTACAATGATTCTTGATTGGAACAAGTTTTTTTCTTGGTAAATGAAACTAGATTTGAAGAGAGGAAGCGTTTCCGTTGTTATCCAAAAATCATCGGACGGAATGTATAGTAACACATCAACAAACCCGAGCGCTATCGCAGCGAGGGGGGGGCTTGGTCATCGCACCTGACCACGCCCATTTTTCTGCGCCGCTGCGCTATTTGAACATAACCCGAGATTTTCCTTCCGTTTCTAAATAAACGGAGACGTTGCGGCACAGTAAAATGGGCATGGCCAAGTACGATGCCCAAGCGCCCGCTCGGCGCGCTTGTGGGATCAATGTCGCGCCGACGGAAAAAACGAGCAAAATAGGCCACGCCCTCCAAGGCGAGACGCGCTTGAATGTCTGAGATACGGCAGGTACACGGTACCCTACCGTACCTCATCATTGACAGTTCATGACCCGAGACTCCGTATTGACAGTTCATGACCCCTCGACATTACTCTCTGCAGGAATCTCACTAGCCTGCCACTCGTTGCTGAATGACCCTCAATCGATTGGCTCAGATGGAATTAAAACGTCGAAATGGAGCCAATTTCCAAAATATCGAAAATTCCTAGTTCAAAAACCAAACATAGGAAATCGAAGGTGCTGAATTGAATTTTCGACACACCAAAGCTCGTAAATGAGTACTTCATTCGCCTTTCCGCAATCGCCTCGAAATTAAAAAACAACTTTCAAAAAACAGATTTTTGAGTTTTCTAAAATTCCAAAAGATGCTTTACAAGTAAATCAATGAACAATTTTTTGTAGATTACGAAGACATAAATTATTCCTCAAAACACAAGTTCAACGAAGTGGTGCCCATTCAAAGAAAACTTGAAAAGTAGGTTATCTCTTCAAATAATATAAGAAATAGTGAAGAAAATCCAAGAGATACTTCAAAAGTGTATCAATGAATAATTATTCGTGGACTAAGAAGACAGAAATTATTCCTAAGAACACAACTTCATCAAAGGGGTGCGCATTAAAAAAACCTAAAAAGTAGGCCACCTGTTCAAATAATACATGAAATAGTGTAGGGATTTTTACGGAAACTTTAGAAACATAGGCTCTTGATAGCAAAACACAGGTATGCATTGAAGATGAGTGCAGACCTCATACTACGCTTAAGACATTGCCCATGGCAAAAGATAAGGTGTGGCAAAAATATCATGTGCGAAGTCATGCATTATTGTCGCACCCATTATCCTGAAGGCAAATGTGTTCCAAAAGTAGGGCGAAAACATATCTGGGCCCATTTTCTGAGACATAAATACCGTAGGAAGGAAACAGTATCTGTGGTTATGTATTCATGCGCGTTTAATGTTTTCGACTTCATTCCCGAAGGCTACTACTTGCAGGCTCCCCTGGAAGAACCAGGGATGCTAAGTGCCATAAGTTTTCATTTTCTGTTCCTTCCTTCTTTAGGAGCAGAAATCTCTGTGTTCTCCTTAAAGGCAGTGGTCGCGATGAAAAACTTTATCTAAAAAAACTATAAAAATCAGCTTAGATAGAAAACAGCTGAAAAAAATATAATATGTTGAATATAAATTGTTTGTCTTTTTTTGGAATTTTCGCGGTTTTTGAGCAAGAATCTTTGTGTAACTGATCCTTTTAAAATTTCATCAGAATGACGTTAGGCCTCTTCCAGAGTGCGATCGCTGATCGCCCTTATGTCATCTTTTGAATGCAGATCGACGTGCGACGCGATCTCGATCGATGCTCATGGTTATCATCCCATCGCGTTGCACTCTGAAGGAGGCTTCACACTCTTCTTTTTCATTCGAACACCATTTTTTCCTCAGCAGAATGTTATGCAGCTTCAAGTTCCAACGCTCTACTAAGACTAATGAAGTCTACGGTTGTATTGGATGTGAAATCTCTGGAAACAGAATATATCTGGAATGATAGTATCTCGACATGGATGACGTATGAGACCTCGTCATCCTCTCCAATCGAATCAGCGTCGAAAATAACCCTAGAAAACCGTTTCATATGAAATTATGAAATATATTGAGCTTGGGGATTCGCCAAGCTCGAAGGAGTCACTGTTCAAATGTGGCTTACGTGGAGTCAATAGACGAAGGACAAATTGATCAAATTATTAGTTAGGCCACTCACTAACCTTGACTTGAGAGAGGAGAGGGTGTTAGAGGAGTGTCTGTGCCTCCATGCCAGTTGCCTGCAACCCCGGGTGTCAATAAGGCGCGCCGCGGCGAGCGCGCTTGATGCCAGCTGCACGCCAAGTGCACATAAGCTCTGGTACAGCCGTAGTGACCTGTTGATTTCGATTATCACCAGCAGCGGAGCGGTGGGCCTCGGTGAAATATAACTAGTGATGAGGAGGTTTGGACGAAAAAGCCACTGCTCCGCGCTGTGATAACCGAAAACATCAGCGGACTCCTACAGGAGAAAACGACGATCGCGGTCTCCCACAGGAGCTGTTTTGTCCTGTGGGAGACCGAACTAGAGCGAAGCGGTCTCCTACAGGACACGGTGCCGCATCGCTTCCACTGGGTCTCATACAGGACAAAACAGCTCCGGTAGTTGAACTGGAACGCGCACGTTGAACTATTGATCGAATCCGCGCGGTGTACGATACACGTGTGAATCGGGTGGAGAGCCGATTCGCCCATGCAGGTTCACAAGGGTGGTGGTCTTTAGGATAAAATCATTATAGGATGCCTCGTTAACGATGGTTCGGACCTACCCATAGTTTGCCAATGGTGAGCACGGACTCCCCTAATTAAATACCTTTCACAGACGTCGCGCTGCGACCAGCTCATCGCGACGCGACGAGAGAGCGTGTCTTCGCATCACAAGCGGAGGGAGACTCGTCACGCTGAGCTGACCCATGCTGATTGCTTTGCCATAGGGAAAGACAGAGGCCTGTGTGTTGTCTCGATGTGGATGTAGAAAAGCAACCAAGAATAGCTGGGTATTTATCAAATGGAAGAGCACAAAAAAGGGAGTTCAAAAAGATGGCCGGAAACATTTAAGCAAGGCACGGAATTCACATATGAAATACAATGCAAAGGATAAAGTTGATAAAATTCGTAAGTAGCTGAATAGATCGAATGAAACAGGTGAAATTTTAAGAAAAAAATTAAATTAAAGGTTATGGAAGGCAATGAAATTGTAAAAAAATGTCAAATAAGAATATTTAGTTCTTAGCACTGAAAACTTTTTTCCATCATTTAGAAAAAAGGATTCTATGTATGCATTGCATGAGTTCGGTTACGATTGAAGTGACGCTGTTTCTCTATTACAATTACACCTCTATACTACATTCCAAATTGAGGTGAGGAATGGATCCAAGATGTTCAACCTACGCGTGGTGGATCTGTGGAGTCGACGTTATGGAGACTCATCAAACGGACATCAATCACTCCATGTGCAGTTTTTTTCGTATTGGGAGTGTAGTTGGCTGGCTGCTACACTCCTCTGTATTCTACTTCTACGAGTTGGCATCGAGAGGAATCCGGGACCGCGCAGCAAGACACCGCGATATCCCTGCTGTCACTGCGGACTATCTGCTCAACATGCAAGCATTCAATGTGGTGGTTGCCTTGGCTGGGTGACCTTCAAATGTTCGGGATTGTCCAGCTATGTTGACTACCAGGGATGTGCGTAATTACGACTAACGACTAACGAATTTAACGACTAACGGGCTTTTTGGGTGTTACGACTAACGACTAACGAAATTGAAATTATTTTCGTAAGCAATCCCAAAATTCGTTAGAAAGCCAATAGTCACTCAAATCGCGCTCCAACCCAAGGCTTGCATTTTTTTTAACCCACACCAGGATTGATGCATATTGCCCTGTTGGTTGTTCCAGGTGAATGGTACAAAATAACCATAGCCTTCAGTATTGATTATTTCCACCGGCACTGCACATTAAAACCCCAACCGAACTTTGCGCTAGGCTAGGCGCAGCATTTATGCGACTTCGTGCCGGTCGCGCGACTTTATGGTAGGCTCACTGAGCCGGTTTCGACAGTGACCGGCTCCAGCGGAGATTTTTACAGAGGGTGTTATCAGAGGTGATAATATGGAGAGGTGCCTGCAGGCCACAACTGCCCAACGACGGGAACTGTATGCGATGATTGGATTGTAAAGGGTGCCGTCCTTCGACTACCAATCATAAACTTCCAAATATGGGGTTTCTATAATATGGAGCTGAGACCTCTCAGATGTAAAATTTTCATTGCTGATTTCTTCCGACCTTTCCCCATTATGGGAACGAGCTCTAAACCACGCAAGCGCTCTGCTCGCGACGCTGAGCAAAGAACAATTAGTGCAAAGTCGGTGCAATTCTTCGTGTTGTCACCATCGGGTAGATCTCAAATGACATTATGTAGCGCAGAATATCAAATTTTGCACTAAAAAAGCAGAGTTCTTGATTTCATCGGTCTCCCATATTTTCTTTTCTTATCGAAAAAATGACAAAAATCGACAAGGACACACTCTCGAGTATTAGGCTTTCGTGCTGCGATGTCCGAGATATTTTAATTATGTATATGTCGGTTTGCAGTTTGAACTAGGTTCTCTAACAATGATTTGTGTCTTTAATGACCATGAATGTTTCGGAAAATACACCACTAGGGGAGCACCGGTGAAATTGGGCATCATTGGGGCCAGGCGGAATGTACGACAGCACTTCCTTGTCAATAGAGCGGGGTCTGAATTCAACAAACTACTTCGGTCAGGTTTGGTAGTGGGGAAACTCAGTGAATTCAAAAAGACACTTGAGAGTTATCTGTTGTCCCAGGAGTAATGTTTGTAAGATCTCTTTTCTTCATGGTGCCAGTGTGTGCCTAATAGTCAGTTGATCCATTTATTGTTGTTCGACTGATTTTAGTGCTTTTAGTCTCTTAATTGCCGTTTGGGTAATTATTTCTGTTGTTGTCTCTGACACGGTCCTAACGTGTAATAAATCAATCAATCAATCTCTTCATGCCTTCTTTTTGTCTATCCATAAAGGCTTTTTTCTGCCTCAACTGTGCTTGTTTTTAAAGCCTAGATTTTTAACGACTAACGATTAACGACTAACGACTAACGAGGGTTTTGGTCGGTTGAACGACTAACGACTAACGAATCGCAAAATTTCTATTACGCACATCCCTGTTGACTACACTCATGCTTACTGTTGTATGTCTTGCTCTGCAAATCCTCCTAGGGTTCCTCAGCATAGTCTTTGCATTTATCAATTCAATATCAATGGCCTGCTTGCCAAACTTGCTGAACTCACACTGTATATAGATCGCACTCAACCTGGTGTCATTCTCCTGCTGGAGACCAAGCTTAACGCATCTTCCCCCTCCCTTCCCCGTCTCCCTGCTTATTTGTCTTATCATGTTCCACGTACGTCTCACGGTGGTGGTGTTTCAACATTTGTAAAATCTTCTATCCCTTCTCACCTAATTGATCTACCCACTGATGATGTTGTTGAATGTCTTGGTGTTCATATTGTATTACAAAGTGGCCCCCTTGATATTGTCAACGTCTAAATACCCCCATCCACGTCCTGTCCTAACGCGTTTGACCCCTCAAATTACTTACACACTGTTCATACCGCCTTGTCATCAGGGTTGAGCAGGCCGTTGCGACCAGAGAGCAAAATTTTACGACCCCCCTGGTGACCAAAATTTTTACGACCCCCCTGGGAGGAAGAAATGGAATTCCATGGAATACTTCCTAGGAATTCCATGAAATGAGATCGATTTGTGAAGCAGAATCATCCAATTCTCACTTGGATTCTGAATGCCCGCCCCTCCCCTACTAGTTTTGCACCAAAAAAGTACCAAAAAAAATTACAAAAAATGCTATTATTCACCCCTAACAGAGACGAAGACGATACACAAAACTACCAAGAAGGACATTTTCAGTTGAGATCAGTTAGTAAAGCAAAGAAAAATAACGAATTAATGAGTTATCTGAAAAAAGCAATAATTACGGTAAAAAGGTGGTAAAAAACAAATGTATGCACAAAACGAGAGAAATTAATATTTCAAGACGATGAATGTGAAATAGTTTGGTAAAAAAAGAAGAAAAGAGGTTAAGAATAGGAAGATTGAGAGAAAAACTTGGAAATTATTTTTTGAAAACTTTACTTTCCCTCCAAAACGCGCGCGCAACGCGGGCGCGCATTAGAGCACGCTTAGGGAGGCTTAGTACTAAATACGGCTTTTTTAAAAAGAGATAAAGCGACGACGCTCACTGGATTTGAGTTGTATTTATTATACTGCACTGTTATACGATCGGAATCATTTCAAAAAGAATGCCGATTACCGCCTTTCAAATGAAAAAAATAGTTGCGGCAGTGAGCCCCGGGTCGCAACGGGGGATGAGCGCCGGTCGCAACGGGGATCGGCTTTAAGAATGGATAACTCCGCGAAGGTAGCGAGTTATGCGGACTTCAAATGACCAAATTAAAGAGCATTTCATGTAGATTTCAGATATTTTTTTAGAATTTAAAAATTTTTACTTTCAAGTGATTCTCACCATTGCGGCGAGTTTTTTGAGCACAGAGAAGTGCGTGAAGACGGTGCATATGCCGGTTTAACTCTGTCTAAAAGTGGTGTAGCGTTGAAAGACGCGGAACTAGAGTGAATAGTATTGTTTTTACATAAGCAACTCGTAGAGTGTGCTTTTTTAAAAATTTACGTTAAATTTTACGAACCCCCCTTTTCTCGAAAAAAATCCGAAATTTTCACGACCCCCCCCCGTTGCGACCGGTCGCTAGCCTGCCGAACCCTGCTTGTCATCTAGTTCGGTTGTAGTAGCTGGCGATTTCAATGCTCACTCTCCTTCGTGGTTCTCTCCTCTAGAGCCTGACAATAGAGGTGAGCTCATTGAGTTATTCGCTGATGATTGTGATCTTGTGCCTATCAATGAGGATTCTCCCACTCGTCTTCCGGCAGTGGGTAGGCCTTCCTCACCCGATATCACCTTTGTATCATCCTCGCTAGCTATCTCCTGTAACTGGTCTACCGATGTGGCCCTGGCCAGTGATCATGTTCCCATAATTACGTCATTGGATTTGTCACTTAATAGCTTGCTTGCTCCGTTTTCTGGCTCTCGTTGTAAGTCTTATTCCAATTATCGTAAGGCTAACTGGGACCTATTCAAAGAGGTGTTGCTCAGCCAGGCGGCCGACTACTAGAGTGTTGGAACGAATATTTTTTTTGAATATTCGAATAAACGAATAATTCGAATAATCCACTTCTTCGAATATTCGATTATTCGAATAAACGAATATTTCACTTCTTTGAATATTCGATTATTCGAATAACCCGAATAATCCACTTCTTTGAATATTCGAATTATTCGAATAAACGAATATTTGGGCAACACTATTGCGTACTATCCCATCCAATCCACTCAGGCAAACTGGGGCATCGACAACAGGTTGAGAAGTTGTCATCTCATAAACTGCACCCTCTTGACAACTCAAATCGCTCGCATTGTAAGCCTGACAATTGCCCGTTGCCCAGCGATGTCCGCCTGTTGCCGGGCTGTTGACATTTTGACCTGTCACGTTTAGCGGCCTATTTAGCAGCGGTTCACATCCTGCAAGGCCTTTATGTGGCTTAGGAACTACTTTGCACCCACCCGCGTCGCGGTCAGCACACCAACACGCTTCGCGGTCGGCGAACCGACACGCGTAGCGGTCGGCGGGTCGACACGCGTCGCGGTCGGTACACCCACGCGTCGCGGCTGGGTCGCCCGACCTCCACTGAGGCCGCCACCGGATGGGCAGGGCTTCCAGATGCTGGGCGGGGCCAATGTACCGCATACTTAGGTAATTGAACCGGCTGCACTCTTGTCACTTAAATTCAGCATACACGCTCGTAAACGTGGTTGAGATACTAACTACGGAAGTTGAATGGCATGGCTCAGAACACAACGCCTACGCATCCTGAAGCGTCAAAAACTACCAAAAGTGACGCTACACGACAGAGGAGTCGGCCACACACCTGTATCAGCCCACCCCTGCATTCGCGTCCTCCTAGACAGGGGTGCTGGTCAATTTCCACCGTCGGTGACGTTTGCGGTTTACCTATTGTACCTATTGTACCACCCACAAGCGTCGCCGATGGTGGGAATGGCCCAGCACCCCTTTTTTGAAAGAGGACGCAAATACAAGGGCGGGCGGATACAGGGGCGGGGCCAACTTCTCACTCGTGTAGCGTCATTGTGGGTAGTTTTTGACGCTTCAAAATGCGTAGGCGTTGTGTTCTGAGCAGGGGTGTGCGGCAAAAGAAATGGAAATCTCGGCAAACCGCAACGGCAACTGCAAACCCCAAAAAAGGACGGCAAACGGCAAAACCTGTTCTGTGCTATAATACACCCACATTTGATTAGTCGTGTGGTAAACCATGCAATACCTGCCAGTTACTATGTATCTGGCGTTCAACTAGCCTTTACAGGAAGGGAAAATCCCATATATCAAAAGCCACTTGCAAGCCTCAGGTGATCAGAGAACTACAGTAGCGCTATTTTGTGTGTGATAGTATAGGAGCTTCTATCAAGTTCAACGAGGCCGTTTGATTGCGCGACCCAGCCTAGTCGATCCGGGCACCAGGGCTGGGCACACGTCCCGGCATGGCGATTCTGAATATGCACCCTCCTTAGCTCGGTAATTTTTAACCACCCCCTATGGAAAATCGAAACCGGCTATTTTCCAAAAAAGTTGAGCACAACAGCCATGATTTTGACTTCCTGATTTCGATAAACAAGAATTCAAAAAAAGCACTGAATATAGAGAATTCCGAAAATGTCAACAAAAAAGGTAGTGTAATTTCTAAACTTCAAAACAATCCCATGAGGAAAATTTGTTAGTGACGGTAAGTTATGACAAAAGATGAAAAAAATTTTATCACAAAACAAATGAACAATTACGACCAACAGAAGTCACATTCTCATGAAATAAAATCTATTGACTAGTTGTGATACTGACTGGGCTATCTGTACTTTTAAACCGTCGAAATAAATCCTAGCCTGCTCGGATGAGTCCGGGCGGAGTAAGCAGCGGAGCGGTCGGTCATGGCAAAGTATAACAGTGATAAGAAGATTTTGACATGATAAGCCTGATAAGCCTTGCTTCGACCGGCTCAAAATGAGCGACATAGGCTAGACATCAGTTGGCTAATTTTTTTTTAACTTTACAATAGCTTTCCTGGGCCCTGTCTTTGTATCTTTGCCTCGAATCGGTAGCCACCCGCGTAATCAATGAACGTTGAACCAAAGCAACAGTGGCTACATATACACGCTACATCAGCCCATACTTGCTACAAGATAACAGAAGGGTGTTCATTCCTTCATCAAAACAAACTTCGACAGCAACCATGAATTATTGCGAACACAACATGCATCTCTATCAATAATTTGGATTCTTTAAGCGTTCGCCCCAAAAAGCGGAGAAGTATGGCAAATCAGAAGAATAGTGTAATTTTTTTTTCCTGAAATTTGACAGAACATGCACTTCGTTGTTTTTTTTTGGTGTTCGGTTTAGGCACTCCCCTTTGCCCTCTCTGCAACGTCTAATATGCACCCCCTAAAGTTAACCGGGACGCGTGACCAGCCCTGCCGGGCGCGTGCAGCAAAGCGTAAGACAGATTGGTGCGGAGGGAGTGCGCGCCGACCCAAAGACTGTGGTCGATACCGGTACCACAATCAGGTGCGAATAGATGGATGAATACGCGTTGATTGGTCGACAGAAAGGAGAGGAGGAAGGCAGTCCACACCGCGATCAGCAGCGCGCCACAGAATGAGAGGCACCTGGTGATAATTCGACTGGTACATGCGACGCGCGCGACAGAAAGTCGTTGCGCCCACGTCGTCGCTGGAGCGCCGCGCGCGGTGCGTTTAGCCAGCCGACTGCTCTTGAGCGTTTTTCATTCTGTGTATTCAGCCAACAAGCCGGCACGAGGCCCAATACAACAACAACGTCGACAAAAAACAAACAATCAATCACTCTAAGCGGCCCCAAAACATGAATGCGATGTGCCCGCCCCACCCACTTCCCCTGTGGCTACCGAGGAAGTGGGTGGGGCGAGCACACCACATTCAAGCTTCTTGGCCGTATGTTTGAATTGATTGCTCGTTTTGAGCAGGTTTTCGACGCTGTTGTTGCAATGGGAGTCGGATATTTTAATTTCAGGTAAAAAATTTGAAGACGGTTTCAACCGTTGCCTCCGAAGATTTTTCGTTTTTTCAACTCTACACCATTTCATAAAAAACTCAGCTCTGACAAGGAGTCCACCCGGTGCTATCGCAGCGGGGAATGAGGCACTTAGCCATCCCAGTCGACCATGCCCATTTTTTCGCTCCGCCGCGCAATTTGAGAACCAACTGAGGGTTTTCCTCCCATTCCAAAATTAGTAGAGTAGTTGTGGAGCAGAAAAATAGGCGTAGCCAAGTGCCCCCCCCCCTCGCTGCGATAGCACCGTCAACCCTTCGTTACAGCTAATCATCTCGGCATCGAAAATATTATTGAACACTGCCCTTAAAGGCAGTGTCCACGATAAAAATCGTTTTCGAGTTTCCACCAGAAAACGAAGGTTTAGAGTCTGACTGTTTCATCAGTGAAGAAAGAATCATGAAAAACGCTGCGAAACATCCAAAATTAGCTCTTCTTCTTGAATGCCACATTTCAGCGGTGGGTCAGTTGCGCGGGCATGGGCCTGAAGTAGACAGTGTGCAAATGCGCCCCAATGATAAAACTTAGCCGCGCTCGCGCTCCAATGTTAATGTAGAAGCGGACCAAATGTTCCTCGAAAAACTCGAACGCGAGCGGAGGGGCTAGCGCGAGCGGACTTCTGAGCCGTACGGAGCTCTTTCGGGCTCGTTTTCGTTCGTCCTTTCGACCCCATTGCTCCAATGAGACCCTGAACTTTCGATTTCCGGCCAAGAACTGAGGACGAAAATTATCGTGGACACTGCCTTTAATGACCGCTGTGAACATTGTTCAATATTTAAAAAGCCAGGATTGATCATTTTCCTGTCCCATTTATTACCATCAGCCAACCAACCGACGATAAGCGGGCCTACTTACACGAGTTCTCAAATGGCTCATATGTCTAAAAAGAGATGCTTCCACGCCTAAACTTCTGTACCATTTGATTTTGCAATTTCGGAACTAGCAGGAATCGGTATGCTTCTGGAAAAACTTTTTTGAGATTCTGGCATTTCTAAGGGGTTGAAAATTTCATGATTAAAGAGAGATTTAGAGGCTCCCAACTTAGAACCTAAACAAACTCCTCTGATAACCGAGTCAAAATATCTTTAGCTGGAACTAGCCAGAAAATTATTTGTTGTAGCTTCGAATCGCTGACCACTACAGAATCTGAGGTGAGGGCGCACACCAGGCCCTGTGGTTTTAACGCATTTTTGCCGAAAATTTGCCGTTTTGAGCGAAAATTTCGGCAAAAGCCAACGGCAACGGCAAACCCCAAAAATGGCCGGCAAACGGCAATCGGCAAACGGCAACTGCCGCACACTCCTGGTTCTGAGCCATACCACCATATTTCCGTAGTTATCTCAACCACGTTTACGAGCGTGTACTCTGAGTTTTGGCCGAGAAATAGCCGCGAAACAGACGCAAAATGCCTTTTCCCCTAGTGATAGTCGCGAAATAGCCGCTAAATAATGCTGGCTGCGAAATAGTCGCCAAATAATGCTCGCCGTGAAATAGCCGCAAAATACCCGCCAAATTTCCGCCAAATTTGTGGTCTGCTTCGGTCTAGTTTGGTTTAGCTTAGTTGAGTTCAGTTGAGTTATGCGCGGTTTATGCGATGGCGAACTTCCTAGTGCTGCTTAGCCGTGCCCTACTCCGGAATCTCAGCGACAATTCGAAAAAACTCAGCGACAATTCGTAGTTAGTCGTTGAGATCGACACCATATCACTGGGAACTCGCCGTGTAATCTCTCGCTTCCCAGCTCCATGAGACGTCTGGGCGACAACAGACGTTGAGCGGCTCAGGATCTGGCACGAACTTGAGACTACATCCAGCTGGTCGTCCTAGGTGGCTGGAAACCATCGAATTCCACGTCCAGCATTATGGAAGGAGAGAACTTGGGCTTTTCCTCCAGAATTCAGGTGAAGTTCACCGGGAAAGTACAACACCACAAATAGCATCACCTCGAACCAGTTTCATGAAAATGCCCGTGAAAATGGCTCATTCTGACCATCATCGTGAGAAATTTCCATGTTGCTCAAGTGTTGCTATACTTATGAGCCGCTCGAGATTTAAACTTTTCTCTATAACTAAAGGTGAAATGGGCATTCATAGCGTTTTGACAAAATCCTACGAGCGATTTAATATATTGTAAATACTTGCTATACTGTGCTTATCTGGGTCAAATTCCGGTCCGCAATTGCGTCTCTACACGCTTCGCGGCCGCGCGCTTTCGAGTCGGAAGTGTCCAGCGCCGCACCTGCGGATCTGTTGACTCTAGGTGGGTTTTAGAAACTGGAACCTAAACAAAATTGAAGAAAACTGTATAAAAAAAGCCATATCGTGTCGGCTTTGGAGCTGGAAACTCGATTGACTCGAGCGCGTGCGGCCGCAAAGCGTGTCGAGACGCAATTGCGGACCGGAATTTAACCTAGATAAGCACAGTAGATTTATATTTATGAGGTACTGAAGAATTGTGAGAAATTAGTAGTCACTACGCTAAGATGTTTGAAATGTAAAATCAGGGCAAAATAGAGTGCGATCCTGTCGATTATTCAAATTATTCCTGCTGAATATTCGAATAAACCGAATATTTCACTTCTATGAATATTCGAATAAACGAATATTCCACTTCTTTGAATATTCGATTATTCGAATAACCCGAATAATCCACTTCTTCGAATATTCGAATATTATTCGAATAAATGAATATTCGGGCAACACTCTACCGACTACCCGAGGAACGGAACAGTCCACGATAAGGAGAAGTTTATCGTCAGTGCCATCAAACGAGCCTCCAAAGCAGCTATTCCTACTGGACATGTAAGGACTTTTCACCCAAACGTGGCCAGTGAAGTGCTTGAACTGATCACTATGAGAGATGACAAGCGAAGATCGGACCCCCATGATCCTACGATACAACAGCTATCGCACAACATCACCGAGCTGCTAAATCAACACAAACAGCAGCGCTGGAAAGAGCTAACCGAGTCGATTGATTTTGCCGCGGATGCCAGAAAAGCCTGGACAACGCTGAAACGAATTTTTGGCAAAAAGATAAGCACGGATCGTAACATGCTTGAGTTTCCGTCTGGAAGGTTCGAGCACGGATACAAGGCAGCTTGTCTGCTCGGCAAACCTTCACATCGGCCTCATCGCCTCGTGATATGCAAAACAGACGAACAATGCGAGGAAGCTCAATCGGCTGGATGTCCCTGCTATTTCCCTTCCGCCATTGACAAGATCATCAAATCGATGAAAAATTTGCGTGCAGAGGGACCTGACGGAATATCGGCTGTTCATCTCAAGCATCTTCCTGATCCCTATTATGAACTGCTCTCTGATCTCATTTATTCGTCATTCCGTTCTGGTGTTATTCCGGCGCGCTGGAAACAAGCTGTCGTCATCCCCATCGCCAAGCCAGGCAAACCGTTGGATAAGGGTGCCTCCCACCGCCCCATTTCCCTTCTCTCTCCCCTTGCCAAGCTTGCGGAAAAAGTCGTCAATCCGCTCCTCCAAAAGGCGTTGCAGCACAACACTCACCAGCATGGTTTCAAGAAGGAGCATTCCACCATCACTGCCCTGACGTCAATCACCGAGCATATCATTGCTGGATTCAATCGCAAGACTTCGGCTGGAAGAAGCCTCGTCGTCGCAATTGATCTCACGGCTGCGTTTGATAGCGTCAGTATCCCGCTTCTATCGAAATCCATACTGGAATCGGATATGCCCAGTTGGTCTAAAATATGGATTAATAGCTTTGTCAAAAACCGGTCCATTCGTGTAAAGTTCGACGGACATCTATCGTCTTCGGTCCCATTGAAAGCCGGTGTCCCGCAAGGCGGGGTGTTGTCCCCTAGCCTGTTTTCGCTATTTCTGTCTGATATTCCTGAGCCACCAACTGGTATTCATCTGTGCCTGTACGCCGATGACATCACTATCGCTTGCACGGACTCAGTTATTGACCGAGCCTTGCCACCATGAACAACTACTTACGGACCCTAGCTGTGTATCTCAAATCAAAGTTGCTGACTGTTTCTGCCTCCAAGTCAAGTGTCACACTGTGTACAACGGCTACAATCGAACATCGGCTTCATCCCAAGGTCATCTGGGATGGCCACGAGCTGCCACTGTCTAAGCATCCTCGGCTATTAGGAGTTTTCCTGGACCCCTCTTTACGATTCCATGAGAACACGCGTATACGAGCTGCCACTGCCAGCTCGCGCAACAACATTCTTCGCGCCTTAGCTGGAACCTCGTGGGGCAGCATGAAAGAAGTACTACTTACGACTTATAGAGCCATGGTCCAGTCGGTCTTGGAATATGGCGCCCCTATTCGGACCCGACATCTCTCTAAATCCTCTTGGAGCAAGTTGCAGAGAGCACAGAATACAGCCCTCAGGCTTATTACTGGATGTCACAAGTCGACGCCTATCCCGCATCTTCATCAAGAAACCGGCCTACTCCCTGTAAAACAGCACTGCTTACTCCAGTCTCAGCAGTTTCTCATAAGTATTGTCAAGAGCCCGACCCATCCAAACTACCATCTTCTGTCGTCTGGCCCCCACCCAAGAATCATACGCACGCCGCTCAGTGCTTCTCTGTCTGCTGTCGATCAACAACGCTGGGCTACATCCGAGCTCTCGCGCAGAAGACTCCAGATGGCTGAGCATACGCGGTTTGTGGCAGAGTACCTGTCTGATGCTCAGCACAACTTAATTTTTGGTGGCGTGCCCCCACGAGTCGACGAAAGCGAAGCTGGACTGCCGAGACGTACCCGAACAATCCTCGCTGGTCTGCGATGCGGTCACTCCACATATCTAAAGGCCTACGCTCATCGGATTGATCAGTCAGTCCCAGATAAATGCCCCGATTGTGAATGTGCTGGACATGATTCATTGCATCTATTTTCATGTCTGGCCAGGCCTACAACCTTGTCTGCTCGAGATCTATGGTACAAGCCGTGGGAGGTGGCTAGCTTCCTGCGCCTCTGATGCGATGCTCTGTTCATGGCTGACAAGAAGAAGAAGGAGAATAACAGGACTCCTACGGGAGAAACCCAGGACTCCTATCGCAGGGGAGACTAAGACTCCCAGTGGACTCCCGTAAGAGTCCGGTTTTCTCCTGTAGAAGTCCTATTCTTCTCCTGTAGGAGTCCTATTATTCTCCTGTAGGAGACCGGAACTTGTACGGTAGCTTGGAGGGAATTTCAAAAACGTTTGCTGGAATCTAGCCAAAAACGCCTGGTTTTCGAATTCTTTAAAATCGCAGCATGATTTTCACACTTCCCGTTGACAATTTTGTCAATGGCAAAATTTACGATCGGGGATGAAGCCCCAATAGCCTTCTTCCCCAATTTCTCAAGAAATGAGGAACTCCGGTTCCAAAGCACCCCAATCAATCAATGAAGGGGGCGCCTGTGTGAACCTGAATGGGCGAATCGGCTCTCCACCCGTTGCCCAAGCGTATCGTACGCCGCGCGGGTTCGATCAATCGTTCAACGTGCGCGTTCCAGGTGAACTACCGGAGCTGTTTTGTCCTGTGGGAGACCCAATGGAAACGATGCGGCAGCGTGCCCTGTAGGAGACCGCTTCGCTTTAGTTCGGTCTCCTACAGGACAAAACAGCTCCTGTGGGAGACCGCGATCGTCATTTTCTCCTGTAGGAGTCCGCTGCCAGTGTCGGAGCCGAGGCGTCTGCGATTAAGCCGATCCCGCACATTCTCCGGTCAACGGTCAACTCTTAGCCGTTTATTATTGTGTATGGTAGCAGCCTAATCGCTACTTCGAATCCTACGCACACTACAAAAACGCTCACTTTCTATGTCGGCAAAGGTGACCACATTAACATTTGCGAAACGAGACTGAACAGGTGCACATTCTGATAACAGCGAATCTAAAAGCAGCAATTCCTGTTATCCTATGCTGAAAGTATGAAGCAATGTATGAATATTACTGAAAACACGCACCCTCTTCAACGAGCACAAGAACGTCTGCTGTGGAAGGCAGCTGGTCGTGAACCATAACCATGTGACTTCCTCAATAAGGCTTGCGAAAAAAAAACAATGATGAGCAAGCAGAATTAATTGAAATAGAACAGATATGGATAGGTTCTACCTCAGGACGATGACCGATATTTTCCGAATACACTTTATTCCAATGAAATATACATGTCAGTCAACTAATAAACGTAAACACTCAATCATCAACTAAGAACAGTCTCACAGCAGATTAAGGCTATAAATTGTATAACAATGCAAACTTTTCCTCGAGGTTCGCATCAACCAGTAACTTCTTAACAATTGCTATAGGCGTTCCAGAAGGAGCAGAAATCTCGCTAAACTCCGTAAACTTCCGGTCTTCCTTTGAATCCAGCTCATCTAAACACAGCCCACTATAAAAATAGAAAACACTTACGCTTATGAGCCAAAACAGCTATTGTACTTCGTCGTCATGACGATATGACAAAAACTAACACACGCCAAGCGATAGCTCACTTGATGACCACAAAGACACTGCCAGCACTCGCAGCTAGCGCTGCTTTCGCGAAATGAGAAAAGGCAAACGGTCAGAGGGGAGAGTGGGTTTGCTGCGTCAAGATGGCCGCCTCCCACATTCTTAACCAAAACCAACTTCTTGAGAAGAGGCAGTAGCACCCAAAAATAGTTAGTATACCAAAAATTGAAACAATAATTTATCAGAATTTTTATTATCCAAAAGAGGCTCGAAATCTGCAAAAGTTCGCGAAAGTTCGTCGAGAAAAAGTGTCTTCCAAAAAACTCGCAAAACTTCCTTCTTGAACTTCTGCTCTGGTTAGCTTTCGGTGCATAGCACTTTCTTCAGACCTGGTTTGTCGCTGTTGTGACTGAGAGCCGCAACCACTAAAAAACTTTTTTTAGTGGTTGCGGCTCTCAGTCACAACAGCGAAAAACCAGGTCTGAAGAAGGTGCTATGCACCGAAAGCTAACTAGAGAGCAGAAGTTCAAGAAGGAAGTTTTGCGAGTTTTTTGGAAGACACTTTTTCTCGACGAACTTTCGCGAACCTTTGCAGATTTCGAGCCTCTTTTGAATAATAAACATTTCAATCAGCAATGAGGCTCCGCGATAGCAGTATTCTGCCAAATAATTTATCAAGTACATCTAATGTGAAAATTCGTGAAATCTTTCACTTCACCTCAAGGCCACACTCACGACCCACCTGAGGGCTGCACGAGTTTTCAAGCTAGAGGGAGTGGTCCGCGTGACACTGCAAGATGAAGAAGGGGTGCCACTCAAACACCCAAGGTGTAGAGTGAGGGACCACACTTCCTACGGACCGATCACAGCGCCATGCCTTGCCTAGGATACTGGTTCACATTGGGCAGTATATACTATACTTGTTCCAAATGAAATTGATTTAGAATATCCGACTTTTCGACTATAGTCAGATATTGCACTTTTTCGAATATTCGACTTTTCGACTAAAGTCGGATATCGCACTTTTTCGAATATTCGACTATAGTCGGATATCGCACTTTTTCGAATACTCGACTTTTTCGAATAAAAAATCGAATTTTTTATCCGACTATAAAAAACATTGAGGTGCAAGTAACTGTTTTTTTACATGATTACACATCGATTTCTCACTCATCCACTCGCGGGCGTTCTGACACATTAAAGCATCACTTTTCAAACCAAAATCAGACCGATATGGCTGGTTGGCGGATGTTTAGGCGTGCCTTATAGTATTTGCCACAGGCTTCGCGGTAAGAGCTTATACCTGGCGGAGTTTCCGTTGTTGTTGTTGTTGCCCATCATCCACCATACACACTGATCCTGGATCCAATTTCCGGCATATTGACGACGTCATCGAAGCAGCATTTCTGGGATCCTCTTCTTTGGAGGATCCCTGAGTGGGGCGTTTTTTCACCCTCTTTTTTTTTATTTAATCTTTTTTTTGGTTTTCTTTAAATTTTTTTTATTCGTTTTTTTTACATTTCAAATTCATTACTGCATAATTAAAGTGACAGGAAATGGGCTACTTCCACTGGTTTGAGCCAGAGATCTTCTATCGTGAGGTGCGTTGGCCTTCCAGAGCAAGAGAACATGTGAGGTACTGTGTGTTCCTCAAGCCCGCAGTCTGGACAAAGTGGATTATCGGCTGCTCCTATCTTATGTAGATACCATTGCGACTTCGAATAGAAACCGCTCCGGAGCTGAGATAGCGCTGCCCGACTTGGTCTTGGCAAAGTCTCCTCCTCCTTAGCAATCTTCGGCGGCGGTCCACTTAGCAAGGGGGAGTTCATAGTAACCAGGAACTCCTTAACAAACTCTTTGTGCACTTCTTTGCGAATGCTTTCCGCGTTTCCTGGCCTGACCTATTGGTTTGATCGTTCTGACATGCTTTCTGATCTGTCTTGGTGGTTCCGATTTCTTCATCATGTCGTGTGAGGGATGTTCTGGATCAAGTGCCGCAACCGTTCGATATTGGAGCGTCAACATCTCATTATGAGCTTTGACTGGCATGATTCCCGTCTCATTGCTGAGGTGAGTAGTGCCAGTCATCGCCAGGCTTCCCGTCGCGGTCCTCAAGGCTGCATTTTGACACGCTTGTAACCGATCCCAGTGCGTCGACGCAATGAGCGGGCTCCAGGCTGGAGCAGCGTAGGACATCACGGATTGTCCGGTGGCGCGGTAGGTCAGTGTGAGCAGCTCTTTGCTTTGTCCTCAGTTTCTTTCTGCCAACGCTTTCAAGAGATTCGCTTTTTTAGCCGTCTTCTTGCGAACATCTTCCTCATGTAATCGACCCGTCATCATAGTGTCAAAATGGTAGCCGAGAATTGTCGGATTTCTTTCGTGTGTGATCTGCATCCCATTTATGAACACTTTCAACAACATTACAGGAAAGCATACATTGTCTACTGCCGACCGCTCTTGGAATACTGTACGCAGGTCTGGTCACCATCTTCTGTCGAAGATGATGAAGTAATTGAAAACGTGCAAAGGCGGTACTCAAAACGCGTTTTTGTCAAAGTATTTCCTACGCGAGAAGTACCAGACTATACGGCAAGGCTTGAAATGTTGGGGATCGAAACCCTACGATATCGGCGAACCGAGTTCGATTTACACTTATGTTATAAAATCGTTAACGGTCTTTGCGGCATCCCATTTGAGAGTGTTTTCGTGTTCACCAGCCGCTGTACTCGCTCCCGCCAGCACGCTTTTCAGCTCGCACGTAGATTTAAGTCGAAGTCCAACGTGCTGCATTCCTTTGCATTTAGAGTCATCCCAGTTTGGAACAAATTACCTTCAGAGATCGTTGAGGCCGCGCAGTTTCCGATTTTCAAAAACAGGCTATCCCATTTCAACCTCAGGTCATTGCATGGGGTCGATGGCCGTGCTTTCTGCTAAAGCTTTAAATTCAGGGTGCTCTTATTCGTACGAGTGTTTTCTTTGCCTACAATTTTGTTTGCCTGCATGTCCAGGCTGTCTTGTTTAAACCTATCTCACATACATTTTCTATGTTTCTTTGTCGCCAGATAAAGCTATTGAATTGAATTGAATTGAATTTCGGTACGTATCTCGCTTGAGCAGAATGTGTTGTTAGAAGAGAGACAGTGGTCCTCTGAAGCGACAGTTGAAGATGTAGATCTTCCAGGGCCTTTGTTAGCTTCGGGAGATATTCGTTCAGACGCTTTTCGCAAGTTTCAATATCTGGATGTGACGCCACCAGTGTTAGGTCATCCGCATATCCGACTAGACGTGTTTCTGGAGGGGGTGCCGGGAGATCTGCTATGTAGAATGAGAACAGGACCGGGGAGTTTCCGTAGCAATATGCTGCTAGCGTGATATATTCTCCGATTTAGATGTGAAAAAGGCAGTTCGCAATGAATACGTTCGCCGATCAGTCAGAGCGGTCCGATTCGCTTGTAAAGAAATTAGGTTAATTCTATATGTAACCTTGTTTTTGAAGTTGATTATTACGGTAGAGAGCCTATTACATTTTGATTTGCTATGAAATATCACATATTAAGAGTTCTACTACCGTAAATACAAATGCCTCTACAGTTTGGGAACAGTGTGAAGACATAGAAGTTTCAAAAAAGTTGCTAGAAATAATTCGTTCTAGAAGAGTCTGCTCTCTCCCGACGGGTTGCGAGATGCCTCACACGAGAACACGCCATTCCCAGGGTTTTGGAGGTATCTAGTCTGATTTTATCGCGAGAATGTACGTAAACTACGAACATGTTAGTCCCAGTTGGTGGAACTTTAGCTACGTCACCTTCGCGAACTACGGAAATTCTTGACGAAAATGTGCAAAAAGGGTGGAAGATTCTCGCCTTGATCGATCTACCCTGTCCTGATCAGAACTATAGGGCAATCTCCGCTGCGATCGACCGCACTGTCGTTTCTTCCCACGGTCTGCAACATCCCCGCGGTCAAAAGTATCCTTGGAAAGGTCTTCCAGAGAGCGTTTCGGGGTCACCCTCCACGATCAGCCACAGAGTATCGAATAATCGATTCAAGAGATGACTGGACCAGCACTACGAACGGCATCCATGCGTTCAGCGTAGCCAACGCGGGATGAGAACGCTGTTCAACACAGGTTGCCGCTAAACCGGTAAATTCTCGCAACAATTAAGGCGAGAATTCACGGGCTTAGCGACAGCGAGATCGAAATAGAGAATTTCGCCTTTGTTTTTGCGTGGAGTATGCTTGGAGCTTGCACCCTTTCACCTTTGATGCAAGAATAAGCGGGTTTTAGCGAGCGTCGCCAGGACCCGAAAATTCCTGCACTACGGAATTAGAGGGCATAACAGGCCGCTCCCTTGGAGGCACTTTGCTACACATGGGCAGAGTTGTGAGCTGTTGAATACGAAAGGAAAAACTTGACAGACGCACAGAAGGGTGCCCACAACGATCCATCGGCTTACTTATCCTACGAAAATATGGCGCCTCTACAGTTTTGACACGCACCGTAGTCGTCCAACAAATAGCAGGAGTCTGCCAGCAATATCAATAAGATTTCTTTTAAAAAATCGCTTCCATCTGTCTTACACCCACTAAGTTTCTTCTAAATAGATAAATATTGTGTTTAAATCAATAGATAAAAATTAAATACAGATTCCCGGATGAGCGTGATTATTTTCGAGGAGTATGATTGACAAGCAGTTTTCTTTGTGGTCAGGTTGTAATATCTGACCTTACGACTATAGTCGGATTTTGAACTATTCGGATATCCGACCTTTCGACTGTAGTCGGATATCGGACTTTTTCGAATATTCGACTGTAGTCGGATGTCGCAGTTTTCCGAAAATCCGACTTTTCAAATGAAAAGTCAACTTTTTTATCCGAATGAAACAGTCGGGTACTCATCCGATTCGGAACAAGTATAGTATATACCACATACTGTGCTTATCTGGGCCAAATTCCGGTCCGCAATTGCGTCTCCACACGGCCGCACGCTCCCGAGTCAGAAGAGCTTCCAGCGCCGCAGCCGCCCATCAGCTGACTCTAGGTGGGTTTTGGAAACTGGAAACTAAGAAAAATTGGAGAAAATTGTATAAAAAAGCCACATCGAGTCGGCTTTGGCGCTGAAAACCCGGCTAACTCGAGCGCGTGCGGCCGCAAAGCGTAGCGAGACGCAACTGTGGACCGGAATTTGGACCAGATAAGCACAGTAACATAGGCATGGATCAGGGGTGTGCGATAATGAAAATTATTTTTTTCGTTAAGCGTTCATCGTTAATTTTCGGAAAAAAAAACCGCGTTAATCCGTTAATGCGTTAACACGTTTATTTTGCATTTCGTTAAACCATTAAAGGGAAAAACATTACCACGTCAAGAATCAATAAATTATCAGATCTCCCATATCAATCAGCGCCATACAGAGTTCGGCGCGGGATAGGGCCCCACAGGGGCTTCTGAGCTCCGGAAAGGATGAAGGGCTCCGGAGATATCTGACTTTCGGAGGAAGACCCAATGGACAATTGTGTATGTGAGTGAAAACCGCCCGGAGCAATTTTCACATGGAATTCAACTATGCATTGCGATTTGACTGAAATGCTGTTTGAACTGAGTTGTGAGTGTCGGTGTTCAATTAGGAAGCTTAGGGTGAAGCCATCGTGAGGGTGTTCTCAAAATGATAGACAATACATATGAATCACCAATGTGAAATGCCTAAAGCAATTTGCCTACTAAATGCTGAATGATTTTTGTGAAAGATTTATATGAGTCCGTAGAGTTGATATTTGAAATGAGCGTGGTCGATTTACCGTGTACAAAAAAAATCCTCGTTTAGGATTGAGGCCGATCATCGCTAAAATATGAGAGCTAACACGTCTCTCAGGTGTGGTCCCGTCGGAAGTCAGCAATTTCGAAAACTAAGAGTCGCGAAAGTAGTATATTTGAGTCCAGCGTGGCCGATTTATTCTATGCTGGGTTTCAGCGTCTAAAATGAGCGCCGAAAACCGCTACACTGATAGAGGAAGAAGACAAAAAATATCCAAGTTCACGAATCTAGTAGGGTTTTAAAACTGCAGTAACTTAAGTTTTAAATGAGGTACATGGAGAAAAACGCAGCTTCAGGAAACTACTTTCTGTACCCTACCGTTAGATACCTAGGGCACATCTGGAGTGTGCCCTTCGCGAAATTTTTCTTGGTGTGGGTTTTGCGTCAATATTCGCGTTTTCTCAGTACTTCGGCGTCGATCTCAGATGGCAAAATTTCCTACGCAGGGTAAATCAGCGACGCTTGACTCAAATATCCTACTCTCGTGACTACTAGTTTTCAAAATTGTCTACTTCCGGCGGGACCACACCTGAGAAAGTGTGAGCCCGTACACTGTAGCAGTGTTCACCTTCCATCCTAGACGGTGAAAGTGTATACAAGGGGTAAATAAACCCCGCTTGACTCAAATATCCTTCTACGGTGATCCGTACTTTGCATACCTATGAACTTCGAGCGGGATCGAACTCCCCCTCCCTTAAACATCCGCATTTCATTACACAGCACAGGCTGTAATCAGTTATAGCGAAGTCCACCAAAAGTTGCAAATCTCATTACCAATGAGAAGCGGATAGTCGAAGATCGATGTGCTTGAAACTCATGGCAGCAAAGCCGCTCTCGCTCAATTGGTGGCTAGCGTTTTGCTTAAGAATTCATGCATATTGATCTTCTGCCGACCTCTTCTCATTGATAACTACATGAACAAAATTTGCTGGACTGCACTATGCATACACTTTTGCCCTTTCAGCCCCTCTCTACATAAATGCGATGGGCGCTGTTCGTCCTCGCAAACATCCGCATTTTTTCGCTTAGCACTTGCTTCACCATTTTAACACAACAAAAGTAATTTAACTGCAATCAAACACTAGAGGCAAACCTGCTAAATAAACACTGTTTGAACACATCAGCTTCTTCTTCTTCTTATCGGCCACAACGAGCATCTTCTCATAGGCGCAGGAAGGCGGTCACATCGCACGGTTTCTTCCACATATCCAGAGCTGTCAGTGAAGTTGGTCGAGCTAGGCATGAAAATAAATGTAATGAATCATGCCCTGTGCCATGGCAGTCAGGACATACGTCGGGGACCGATGGATCGATCCTATGGACATAGGCCTTCAGGAATGAGGAATGTCCACAGCGAAGACCTGCCAAAATTACTCGGGAGCGTCTTGGTAGATCCATCTCACTATCATCGACCTTGGGCGGTACACCATCGAGTATAGAATTGGGAGGGGCACAGGAGAGGGATTCATTGATTTGAATCTGGTGTGCTCCATCTGCAGGAGCCTCTTCCGGTTGAGCTCTGAGGTCGCCCAACGTTGACGGTCATTTACAGAGACAGCAGCATACAACGGTGCACGGATGTTGCGGGAATGAGGGGGGTTGGATGATAGCAAGTGATAGTTGGGGTGAGCGACATTCCTGACTATGCCAATATGGAACTGTTGGGTCTGCAGTTGGCAATGCTGCTTTACAGGAAGTAGTGCACATTCTTGATGTAGATGGGATATAGGAGTGGACTTGGGGCATCCAGTGATGACACGTAGAGCAGCGTTTTGTGTTCGCTGAAGTTTGTTCCAGGACGTTTCCGTCAAGTGCCTTGACCAGACCGGGGCTCCATATTCCAGTACGGGCTGTATCATCGCCTTGTACGTAACGCGCAAGACTTCCTTTGAGCTACCCCATGTAGTGCCAGCTAGAGCGCGGGTATGTTGTTACGCGCATTGGCCGCAGCAGCTCGAATACGTGAGTTTTCATGGAATCGCAATGAAGGGTCCAGGAATACACCGAGTAGACGAGGGTGTTTGGATAGGGGCAGCAGATTTCCTTCCCAGAAAACCTGGGGATGCAGTTTGTGTTCAGCCGTGGCAGTAGTGCACAGAGTAACGCTGGACTTCGTAGGCGAGACCTTTAACTGTTTTGATTCCAAGAATACGGCCAGACTGCTGAGGTATTTGTTCATCTCCGCAGAGGCGCGGTCAATAACAGGGTCAGTGCACACAATAGGTGATGTCACAATAGTGATACAGACATAAGTGGATGTTAGGCGATGGCTTCGGAATATCGGACAGATACAGAGAGAATAGGCTTGGTGACAATACTCCACCTTGGGGAACGCCTGCCTTCAAGGGAACAGACTTCGACAAGTGACCGTCGAACTTCACACGTATAGAGCGGTTTTTGACAAAGTTGTCGGTCCATCGTTTACACCAGTCGGGCATATCACAGTCCAGAATCGACTTCGACAGCAAGGAAGTGCTGACGTTGTCAAAAGCGGATGTCAGATCAACTGCGACGACCAGGCTTCTACCAGCAGGAGCTTTGCTATTGAAACCGGCAATTATGTGTTCCGTAATCGATGTGAGTGCGGTAATAGTGGAGTGAGCGCTTCTTGAAGCCATGTTGATGCACATTATGTAGTAGTGCAGTTTGGAGATGCGGACAGATGATCTTCTCCGCTAACTTAGCAATGGGGGGACAGTAGGAAATAGGTCGATGTGAGGTTGCCTTGTCCTCAGGCTTTCCTGGCTTCGGGATCGGTAGGACGATGGCTTGCTTCCACCTTGCGGGAATCACACCAGTACTGAACGAAGAGTAGATAAGATCGCTTAGTAACTCGTGGAATTGGTTTGGCAGATGCTTCAGATGGATAGCTGAGATGCCGTCGGGTCCCTCAGCCCTGGAGTTCTTCAAGGAATGGAGGAGGGCTGACATAGTAGAGGAGTTATTGCAGGTGTATCGTGACGACTGGTTTCCTTATGGACCGAGAGTTCTTCTATGAGAACGATCACGGCGCGACGTCGCCGAGGCAAAGAGTTTCCCAAGCCGACAGGCAGCACCATATCCAGACTCGAATCTACCAGAAGGGAACTCCAGCATGTTTCGCTCCGTTGACATTCTCTTTCCTGAAAGCTTCTTGAGAACGCTCCATGTTTTCTTGGCGTCAGTCTTGAAGTTAATGGATTCAGTAAACTCCTGCCATCGCTTTTGCTTGTGATTGTTGAGCAAGTTGGTGATCTCGTCAGACAGTTGCTGAATGCTCGAGTCAGCGGGGTTGGCTCGACGCTTCTCATCTCGTAGTTCGATCAGCTCCAGAACTTCCTTCGGAACGTTAGGGTGAAACGTTCTCACCCGTCCTGTAGGAATGGCTGTTCTAGAGGCATTGCATATGGCATCAACCACGAACTTCTCTTTCTCGTGTAGAGAGCCGGTGAGCGGATAGTTGGCTACCCGACCGAGTAACACCTCCTTAAACAGGACCCAATTAGCCTTACGATAATTGTATACAATTTGCTACGTGAGCCTGAGAAGGGTGCAAGATGACTATTAAGAGACAAATCCAGTGAAGCACATATTGGTACATGATCGCTGGCCATGACAACAGGCAGTGGACCAGTTACAACATACAGCCAGAGAGGAAGAGACGAAAGTAACATCTGGCGAAGAGGGCCTGCCCGTGTTGGGGGAGACGAGTAGGGGCATCCTCATTGATAGCAACAAGATCACAATCATCCGCAAACTGCTCAAGTAGTTCGCCTCTATCATCGAGAGACCTAGAGAGGAGAACCAGGACGATGAGTGTGCATTATAATCACCAGCCATAATAACTGAGGACGAAGGGAGGAAGAGTGTACAGTAAGCAAAAATGGTGTAGGATCAAAAGAATTGGGACAGGAGGTGGTTGGGGAATATAAACATTAACAACATCTAATGGGCAACTTTGCAATACAATATGGACACCGATACACTCAACAACATTATCAGCGGGGAGCGCAATGAGGTGTGTGAGGAATAGAAGATTTTACAAAGTAGAGACGCCACCACCATGGGAAGTACGGGGAGGTGGTAAGACGTGTAACCGGGGAGGCAGGGAAGGAAGAGGAAGCGCTAAGTTTTGTCTCCTGCAGGAGGATGATATCAGGATGATAGCGTTCAATGTACAATGTCAGTTCAACACATCAGCTCTAGGTGGGGAGAAGGGGGGCGGGGGGATAGAACACTGTCAAAACTTGACCTACTCACGCTCCTGGGGGGGGGGGTTCTGAGCGAATTTGACATTGGAGTGGGGGGTCTGAGCAAAACTGGCCGACCCACACCTCGTGCAGTACCTTGCTACCATGATTCTACGACAATTAACGAATTATAAATTAACGTGATTTCAAGACTTTTTCGTCAAGTGTTAATCGTTAATTTTCGAGAAAAAACCGCGTTAACCCGCTAATGCGTTAACACGTTAACGTTATAACGCACAGCCCTGGCATGGATCCTAAGCAGACTTTGCGTTCCCCATTGGAGGTTGGCACAAACTCGGTGCACCTGCGTTATAGCATATGGCACCGAGTTTGCGCCAACCTTCAACAGTGAACGCAGTAACATTAGGATCCACGCCGACGTTTTATGGAGCGGAATTCGAGAATGGTTTGACACTTTGAAACTCTGTATGTTTGCGAGTTCATTATACTGAAAATTTGTGTACTAAAACAAGTTCTCTGACAAGCAGAAAAAAAATGGTCGGATATGGCGCTGTACCCCACCCGCCTAAACAGCGACCCCTCCAACTTGGACCTAGTGCCACCCCTAGTCAGTAGAGAGAGCGCGCATCGAATACTGAAAATTCTGTTGAAAATGTATGATTTCAACGAATAATAACAAACTTATTATTACAGGTGAAAAAAACTCTCTAACTCGAAAATGTAGTTGACTTAGGCGATACTTATACTCCTCAATGCCAGCGCGTCACGCGCGGGCGTAACAGTGGAATATGAATAGCCCGACGCCACGCCCGCTCCGCCATGGCAGCGACAGCCATACCGACTTCTCAATCATTTTCTTTACTAATCCATAATCGATTTCATTCCGTTTCATAATAACTGATTCCAGTACTATACTTTAATACCATGATGTGGACTCGTGTATGGAAATTTCTTGTTTGGAAAAGTAAAGGCCCACTTTTTTCCGCTCCGCCATTGCGTCGCCGCTGGAGTATGTATTCGTAGTCTCCGCAAGCGTGTGACGCTCGTAGGAAGTATTCATACCCCACCGCCACGCCCGCGCGTTACGCGCAGGCTTTGAAAATATAGGTAGCGCCTCAAGGAGTGGTCTCCAAACTTTAGCAAAGCAGCACTCACGGTACCCACCTTTTCCACTCGAATTGCGCGTCATTAACTGAATCCTTAGTAACTCTGAACTAATGCACACAACGCAGACCTGAATGCCTCAAAGTGATCCGCTTCCACGGCCAAGACTTGATGGTTTTCCAAAACTCCTCACAAGCATCTAGTCTACCTTCGACTAAAATGACGGCAGGCCGTCCTGGTGTGGAGAAACCAGACAGCTTCAGTTGATTCGCGAGTTGGATAATATTAGATCGCTGAAACGACAGGTTAGAAATCAATATCTTGAAACCTCAGGAACGCTTTTAACGCTCATTTTCAGAGGTCAATCGCTACATGGAGCCATTGTTATACTTCTATAATGCTCGATCGCATGCGACAATTCCTTGCCAGCTGTTGTGAACAGCTAGAAAAAACATGCAAAGCTAGCTAGCGCCCGCAACTATCCTGGGATACAAAAAAGCAACGCCCAGGAACAGTGAACTGAACATTGCGATGTGGACTGTACCTTTGTTGGCGAAACCAGATGATGGGACAATATGTAGAATCTGGCCTTCCGCTCCAGAGAATTAGGCTCCAAGAACCCCGCAGTTCGCTCTAAAGACTTTATACGATATTCAGACAATTGCAGATACGGAAGAAGTGCCTAACTCACCTGGCAAAACTGGGCGGCTTTCCCTATATGTTGAGATGCTTTCAACGACCCATGCTACCACTTCAGTGACTAGGGGAACTCCAAGTGGCTGCTGGGAAATCCAACCTCGAAGTTCATTATTTATTCTGGAAGAATAATATGTAAGTAATGTACTTGGAACAGATTCGGAGGCCAGAAAGTTCCAGTTGGATACCGGTCGTTAAAAAGTCCTTCTGATCCAATTCTGACAAATACGGTTGGGTATTCCTTGCACGGATAGCTAGCAGGCAAACGAAACTCAACTTCGATCGGATTACCGCCTGAAATCTATACTGATATACCAATAATGTTCTCACCGAACCAGCGGTTGGAAATGTATAATGGGCAACGGAGAAATCACAAACCACCCACTGTCCGTATAGTGAAACTAGAGGCACGAGCTGATTCGGAATTATCGGAGTGCGAAAATATTAGTTCTCCAGGTGAGTACATTGACTGCAGCAAATCCATTTCGCCTGCTTGCGTAGCAGCACATTGTTCTTCTGAGTCCAAGTCAGGGTTAGGAGCCATCACTTTTAATTCTCACACATCTGGAACATTTACCACATTGGCCCTAATACTGGTTGTAGAGTATACATTCCATCCGACGGAGTCGGTTTCGGATATCCGGGTCGGATAATCCGATCAGATAATTATCCGAAATCCGATCCGACGTCAAAATGGCGATTTCGGATTGATCCGAAATCCGAGCAGACGAAAAAACACGACATCCGAATTATCCGATATCCGGAAAAGTGAAAATCGAAGGATCCGATCAGAAAACCGGATAAAAAACGGATAATCGATCGGATAATTATCGGATAATTTCGGATGAAAAACGGATAGAATTGGGCTGTCGGCAGCTGGACACCCCTGCAGAAATGTACAACCGTCAAGTCCGATGTGTCCGCAGCTACGGCCCACGTGCACCATACCATACGCGCATTTTTCAAAATACGAAGTCACTGGATAGGAAGTTGTTCTCAAGGATTTCTAGCGCAGAAGAGTTTTTTTCACAACGGATCACTATGAACTACTCTTGTGTCAACGTTTTAGGGAGGAAATGCTCAGATTATGACACATCTAACCTTTTAGTCAGCAAAGTGACTTTTTTTTATCCTGAAGCGTTCAATACAGAACTTTGAGGTGCAGAGCCAAACAATGTAACCCATTTTTCAGACCTTGAAAATGTTAGGGTGAAATGTCTTATATATTCAAGTACCAATCTTCAATGAGGGCCGATCGTAGAAACCCGAATTGGACTGCGAATCAGGAGAAATCCAGATTGGACGATGCAGCCTTCGGCTGCACCGTCTGGCAGGGGAGGAAAACCCCGGGTGTGGGCTAATTTTTTTACCCTAGCGGTTCCGGGAGGCGCGAATCAGGAGAAATCTAGATTGGACGGTGCAGCCTTCGGCTGCACCGTCTGGCAGGGGAGGAAAACCCCGGGTGTGGGCTAATTTTTTTTACCCTAGCGGTTCCGGGAGGTGCGAATCAGGAGAAATCTAGATTGGACGGTGCAGCCTTCGGCTGCACCGTCTGGCAGGGGAGGAACCCCGAAAAGGACTAATTTTTTTTACCCTAGCGGTTCCGGGAGGTGCGAATCAGGAAAAATCCAGATTGGACGGTGCAGCCTTCGGCTGCACCGTCTGGCAGGGGAGGAAAACCCCGGGTGTTGGCAAATTTTTTACCCTAGCGATTCCGGGAGGTGCGAATCAGGAGAAATACAGATTGGACGGTGCAGCTTTGTACTTAATAACGGTTATAAACACTGAATAAAAAAACGTCCCCCCCAGCTTCTCTAATCTTCCAGCCTTCAAGGCATGATCGATGTCATATCTTCGATGTTTCGCCGTTTCTTCCACTCTTCTATAGTCTTGTATCTTCTGCTTGGTGTAAATGATAAGGGTAAGAAATAGTGATTCCATGAAAAATTATCATAAACGATATTTCGATTATTCCCTGGCATCGAATCAGGATTTCGTCACCCTAATCAGCACTGAAACCTCCTAAAACACTACTTTCCTTCGTAACCACGCAGAAGAAACAAAAAACAATAGAAGAGAAAGCAGGAAAAACGAGGAAAACACAAAAAATGAGAAAAACCGGCGATCATCACTCGGCCTCAATTAAAAATTTTTGCGCGTGAATGGCGCGTCTCGTTGTTGCCTGCAGACAGTGCTTCCTAGTTGACGGTTGTACGTTTTTGCAGGGGTGTCTATTTGGAAACACCCATAGAATTGCGCCCGCCGTAAGGCCATTGGTATACCTCTCTGTCGCTGCAGCGACAGGTTTGGACAACTATCACTCATCGTGTCGGGACCAGCACCGGCGCTATGGCAGGGTTAGCCGCGGGATCAGTGTGCGTGCGACCGTCGCCGAAACAGGTCGCTGAGGGGTGTTATAGTTTTCAGTGACGTAACCCTGGTATACTCCGTCGCCGCAGCGACAGCCCGTCGCTGTGCAGCGCACAGCGACGGGCTGTCGCTGGCTTCCCTGGACTCCACAGATTCATCTATTTCACGCTGTTTCATATGATTTTTGGTATATCATGGGCAATATAGTGACATCAAAAGACAATATAGTTTTGTATGTTTCGGTTTAGCTGTTTAATTGCAGTTTTTTTTTCAATTGAGTGTTTATGTGTTGTCATTATATCATTCGATTAATTATAAATTGTCCTTTTTATTTATACATTTTTTCTGGGCTGTCGAATGCATGGATTATATCCCAAAACCACGTGTTTTGCCTCTTCTATGGCAACTTCTAGATTTTCCGCTTCCCCAACTACCAACTAAAAGCAGGGATAAATAAAACGACTAGAATGATGATCATATTGAGACAGAAAGTGAAAACATTTGGAAATATCACGGAATCCCACATAGGCTGTGATGACATGACCATAATCGATTTTTTTTGTTCGCTGTGCAGATGCGCGTGTGCGGAAATGTCAGTACGCAAAAGCACGTGGGATTCAATGCGGCGACGACGACTCCGTCGCCGGCGACCGATTGTCGCTGAAGTATACCAATGGCCTAACGGCTTAATCCGTTTGGACGCACCTGTCATTGCAGTTAGGCGTCGGATAAATTGTATGGTGTAGTCACACACACTGCGCGCAGCTTTACGCGCAATATTTCCGAAACATCTCTATTGGTGTTTCACACTTTATGTGAGGGGTAGAAGGGTTTTACAGTGTATTTTGAAACTTTAGGGCACGCTTCTCAAGAGTTAACTGTGTTTATGTAAGGGCATCATGTAAACGTACATTATATATATATATATATATATATATATATATATATATATATATATATATATATATATATATATATATATATATATATATATATATATATATATATATATATATATATATATATATATATATATATATATATATATATATATATATATATATATTTATATTTATTTACATAAGCCTGCGGACCAGACTTATGTGCAATTAACAGCTCATATACCAAATCACCAACAAAAAACATCTAGTAAAAGCGAAGGAAAAACTACCAGTATTTCGGTCGGATAAAGCAATGGATGTAAAGCACTCAGAAGGTTGGAGCTCGCCACCCGCGAAGCGAAAGTCCTGTGGCGAGCAACCCTTTTCGCGGGCAGCGAGCGAAATTATAGCGGGTGGCGAGCACTCGACGGCAGGGGCTCGCCGCCCGCCAGCACTAATTCGGCGGCGCGCTCGCCACATCACACTCACCCGCTCGCCTTCTCCTGGTCGCTGACAAAATGGTAGCGGGTGACGTGCCCTCTTGCGTGATAACTTAACACTAGCTCACATCCCGATCATTAAATTCTCATACCCCATCGAATCTGTGCCCCCGCCTCTATCCCTAATCTTTCAGTAATAGATTTATGATCTACAATCGGTTAAATGTATTTTTTATTATATTATATTCCGACAATCAATACAAAGTCACTCAGCATTTAATGTCACAGGCGGGCGTTCAATCAATACAATGTTCAAAATCATGGTTTCACATGCCGAATTCATATCAATCTCATTGGTCACAAATATATTAATATATATCATGGCATATAGTAAACGAAATACAATCCCATATAAAATAAGCATTTGGCTCTGTCCCAGACTGGAGGCACTCGAGATTAATCTACAAAAAGGAAGCAAAGGGATTTGCCTGATATCGGTATCAATCAGTTATTATGGAAAATAAAAAACTTGAATAATCATTGGTTCATTTTCGCTCGAGGCCTGAGTGCCCCCGCCTAGGATAAAACCAAATATTTTCCGACCTTGTCTTAATTATCAGTATATAAATATTCTAATTCTACTCATCCCAATATCATTATCGCATTAAGTTGTAATATTTTTTGTAAATAACATCACTGTAATGAACTATTTCATGGGAAGCAGTTCGCAACTTGGCAATTTAATTATACAGGAAATGAAAAAATATTTACAGAATCCTTTAGCATCATTGCCTCACGGCTCTGCCAATATACGCGACATTAGCTCTTCTACTCCTCCACATTGACTGCTCTTCGGTGTGCCATGTCGCTGAAAAAATTGATTTTTGTGGAATTAAGTAGTACAAATGAGTAATAGCAGCGCACTGACATTATTTCGTATCCATTGGAAATTGTACGATTCTCGTGGAATTTGTAGGCTGCGAATATCCCTCCTTTTAATGATACTGTATTACTGGTTTAGCGAAGTAATTGAAAAAAAATACATAAGAAGAAAAGTGCACTATCTAGGGACTGCTTCGCCCGCGCCACGATGATTTGGAGGACAACGATTTCGCTGTTGTAGGTATGGGACAGTACATGAGGAATCCGCGCACGAAAATTCCTTTCCGTGAATTCGTAAACAATGCATTTTTGGTGCTAGCGATAAGTTAAGGGAACCGACAAGGACATTTCAGACGTTCAGAAAAATCCTCTTTCGAATCAAAATGACAAATGGACCTGAGATTTGTAATCAGCACCCAAAAATAGGGCGAACTCTGAAACGGTTTTTCTGGACTTCCTTAATTTCCCCTCGGAAACCCCTTTTCCCTTCGCAAATATGAACATGCCCCCTCTAGGAATGTGGAAATCACTCGCGACTATATTTCCAAACCTCGGACCGAGTTTTCACGGGCGTGGCAGGGGCGGGGCGTGTAAACTCGTCCATTCCTATCGGGACCCAACGCCATTACAGTAGCTGCTGCTCGCCCTTTAATCGATGCCGCTCGCGCCCGAATCAGCTGTTTTCTCTCGACTTGGCCCGATTCGACGTCTTTGTGCAGTTTTGCGGCCCGCCCAACGTATTCTTCTGCACTTTCATCGATATATTCTGGTCCTGCTGAGCTGGTGCAGTACTCTGCTGCAATATTCAAGTCTATTTTACCCTCCCCTACCGTCGCCGCTCTATTTGGATCCTGACTCGTACTGTTTTTTCGTCTTCCTACAGATATTCACCTGATATAATAGTATTATTCACTATACTTTATATAGTTTTTGCTCCGCTGATCGTTCCATTTTTTCTATACATAACTTTTGTGAAACTGTGGATCATTTTGCTTTCTGCAGAAGATTTTAGAATAGCTTTTTTCGATGGGTTTCTGCCGAATTAAACCTGTCATTTTCAAGAGCCAGTCGCTGCATGCAATTGCCCGTTCCTTTTCCATGCATTTTCTCCCTCTTTTTCTCTATTTTTTCCTTTCCTCTCTTTGTATCTGACGCAGTTTCCGATTCTGTATCATTGAGACACTGGTTAACACAATGTGTACTCTTTGATACAGTCTCGGTGTATGCCGACAGAGGTATGTATGCTTCCCCCATCACCTCACTTCTTCCTGCCTTGCTGTGCACATCGTCATGCCACGCGGAGCAGTACTGCTGGTAAACTTCAATCGCAAGTAAAACGCTGCAAATCTCAAAGCGTGTCGTTTTTTCGAAATCCATTCTTCACGTTAGTGCCATCTTCCCTGTGCAGTGTGTGGACATCTGAACGCTTGCCACCCTCCTCGGCTGCAGCTGATTGGTCGGCGGGCATCGGCTGCGTGCGGCGCGCGTCGCTGCTGGCGCATTGCCAACGTCGTCGTTTCGAAAGCTCCCATCGCGTCCATTCTACGACTTTGTTAAGAAATGAAACATACACAAGTATGTGAGTGAGCCTCATTTGTATACTAAAGCAATGAATAGATGCATAACAAACAGAAGTGGGAGGGGGTGTAAGGAAGTGAAACCATTTGGCAAATCGTTTCCACGAATCACATTTCCTTTGCCTACTGGATCATACATCCTTGTCTACTGGATATATGGACTAAGATACATGCTGCTATGCTCAAGACGTCCCTTTGCTACGACTCACATCTTAAGGAGTAGGAAATTGAGAAAACTTTTCAGAGGTACTGAACGCTGAACTATAGGTGCCCTAGGCACAACTTTTAGAAACTGCCGCCAAAATGCAACATCCCTCATTAGGCTGGATTCTGTGCACAGAGTTTGCACCTTCTGCCCCCTTCCTCCAATCCTACCAATGGGTTAGTCTGCCACCGAGGAAACTGTGCGTGAAGAGCTTTTTCCTGAAGACGATGATAGAATAACATCGGTACTGATGTACATCTCTTGCTGGGAGGAGACTATCAGCCCATTTTATCGCCGTTGGCCTATCACGTCAGCATTTGCTGGTCCTGTGATAGGTCAGCGGCAGTAAATAGAATCATAACATCTCGCTGGACAACAAAACTGCCACTGAAATGAAAAAATGTGATCTGCTCGTGTGGTATTGGAAAGGCTTATTCTCCAATCATTAGAATTCTATTAACGTTGTGTGATTATGTCGTTTTCATTCCTATTCACTCCTGAAATAATTTAGCTAGGTGTGTTCGCCTATTCTCCTGTTGTATTCATCCTGTTGGCTTCACCATAATAGCTTACAGTTGATCCGTTCATGAAATTGAATCAGGGTCAGAATTCGGGCGAAAACTCCAGAGCCATTGGATGACAAGCGATGACGGCTGTGGCGTTGGCGATGCGCCAGCCAGACGCGCGCCGCACGCAGCCGATGCCCGCCGACCAATCAGCTGCAGCCGAGGAGGGTGGCAAGCTTTCAGATCGTGTGTGGAAGCAGGTGGAATTGGAATTTGAGACCGAATTTCATTCAGTTCTACTATTCAGTGCTGAATCTTGCGCTTCCAACGCGGATTCTTCGCAGAGAGCCACGGCTCGGTCATTATATCGTTACCATGGGCGCCGAGCAATTGTTTTGTGAAAAAATATGCTAGAATTGAAAAAAAATAATGCTTCGCTCTCGAAGTATCTACTGACATCATAGGCCATTTTTATATCCCACGAAAGGCCTATCGCGGTCGCAGAACACAGCGACTTCACTGAGAGCAGCCGTAGCTGTCGATCAGGGCCAAGAAACACCCGGTACGATGCTGAATGCCGATGACTAGCTTTCCCGACTCAACCTAATCTAGCATTGTGCCGGGTGTTTCTTGGCCCTCCTCTCCATGTGTTGCGTTGAGAGAACACCGATTGTGCGTACAGGACGCATTTCGACTTCCCTCATCAAAACTCATGTCTCAGAAAGTCGGAGCTCGCCACCCGCTACCATTCCGCTCGCGGGCCGCGCGAGCTGCTGCGCGCCGCCGGAGTCTTGGTTAGCGGGTGGCGAGCTTCAACTTTCTGAGGTGACACTCACGACGGGGTGTGCACGAGCTAAACCCAACCCAAATCGACAAACCCATGCCTAACGCAATGATGAATCCGGCCTCTGTTCCCTCGCGCGCTTGTGCGGAGCGATGGTAGAGGTAGCGAGAAAGTGTGGGGAGAAGGAGATACAGCGTACGCTCGCAGACGCACGCGATGAATGCAAATACTGTGCTTGTCTGGACCACATTCCGGTCCGCGATTGCGTCTCGACACGCTTTTGTGTCCCCCGATTGTCGGAAATGGAGTCATTTCAATATTCTTCCATCAAAGAACCGCTCTGCGTGCATGATACAATGGCCTAGCCGCGGCTCTCTGCAGAGAAATTTTCTTTGGAAATGCGAGATTCGACACCGAACCAGTAGAACTGGATTAAAGGCCGTGCAGTATGGCTACAAAGAAGTAGAAAATCAGCCTCTAATTCCAGATCCTCCGAAATCCACACTTCGGTAACGAGAGGTATGTACCACTAACTTGAAAGAACTGATAAAAAACGACTTGCTCTTTCAGATTCGCAGTTTTCCTTGCGATTAGTTTCCCTGTTCTACTCATCAGTGTAGCATAAGAACGTAAAGGCCAACCGAACAGAGGTCGACACGACGCGGTCGCGTCGCGGCTTCAGTGCAGTTCAATTAGAGCGCCGTTTCCTCATCGCCTCTTTCTTCGCCTACTGGCCAGGATACTGGCGTGCCTGCTATAGACTAGGGGGGGGGGAAGAAGTTTTATTCAGTTTTCTTTGAAGCTGTTTTTTTCTTATTTTAGGCGATAAGCAAGCAACGTCGATGACTAGCACGACTTCCAGTAGGCTTCAACTATGAAGTTACACTGAATAACCTGGGTTAAGCGAGTATTTTATCTGCGACAGTTTTAGTATCTATTCTGAGAGGTGTATAAGGTTTGTCCGAATGAGACTGTCCGCTCACGTGGTCGGTGAATGTATCAAGCTGCCGTTTCGGAGGCATTTTCGGACGAGTCTTCCCACAACTTAGATACAGCTGACCAGGATATTATCTAACATGTGTCCTAAAATCATGCTAATCGATTTACAGGTCTGAAAATTGGATTCGCGAGAGGCGATCAACACGCCAGCCGACCGCGTCGTTCTTTTGCGATGCAATGCTCTCCAAATGCTCAAAGCTGTCCTCACCGTTCTCAAGACAGTTTTCATGGGGCTTCAATGGTTGAGAAAAGATTTGAGCTAGCGTTGAAATGCTGCGTATTATCAAAGCTGATGTGTCATCCGCGATGATTTGCTCGCAAATTTCAAAATTCCGGAGTCACTTTCTTCTTCTTCTTCTGCAGCCTCAAAGTGGTTTTTGTCATAGGTTGAGGAACTGGGCGGCCTTCACAGGATTCGTCCAAAGGTCCATTGTTGTTAAGGAGGTAGGTCTCTTCGGGCACATGAACAAGTGCGCCGTGTCGTGTCCGGGAGCACCACAGTCCGGGCATGCGTCTGGTCGGCTGCTGTCGATCTTGTTGACGTAAGACATGAGCAGAATAGAGTGACCACAGCGCAGCGATGCAAGAGCAAATCTGGCTCGTCTGCCGAGTTGAGACTCGGACTCGCAAACCCGAGGCGGCACCGTTCCCAAGATAGGGTTCACAGCCGCCTTTGCTAGATATCCTCGAACAAATTGCGTGTGCTCCTCACGCAGAAGACGAAGCCTTTCCATGTTGGAGTCGGCCCATCTCTGTACATCAACTTTACGAGGAGCATCGGCGAACGGCGTCCTAATCGACCTCTCTTATGGGCTTCATGATTCTCTTTGACGGATGATTCGGCTGCCTCAGAACATTAATATACATCTGCTGTGCCTGGAGTTCACAATGCTCCTTGACCGGCAATATGCAGGCCTCCGCGTGAAGATGCTCCACCGGGAGCTCCTTGCACAACCGGTAGCAATTCTAAGCGCAGCATTCTGTACACGCTGCAGCTTATTCCAGGAGCTGTCAGACACCAGGTGCTGCCACACTGGTGCCGCATATTCCAGAGCCGGCTGAAGTATTGCTCTGTAGGTTCTCAATATAGTCTCTCGGCTGCTTCCCCATGATGTTCCTCCGAGAGCTCTCAAGATATGAAGTCTAGCCTTGACGACTGTTTGTTTCTGTTCCGCGTTTTGTGGAACTTCAGTGAGGATCAAGAATAAGGCCAAGCAGCTTGGGAATTTTGCTGCTGGCAACAGGTCACCATCCCATTTGACATCTGGATGGGCACTGTGTTCCTTGGTGTTCGTTGTGAACACTGAAACAGAGGATTTTGCGGCAGAGACTGTGAGCATCATTTTATCGAGGAAGAGCTTCAACTCGACGAGATCGACCGACCTGATCTTGTTAGCGGCTATCTGCAGGTCACGATCCTGGCACATGATGGTGATGTCGTCGGCATACATAACAATCCTTACATCATTGGGAGGCTCGGGAATGTCCTCAAGATACAGGCTGAATAGGGCAGGGGACAACACTCCGCCTTGCGGAACACCGGCTGCTATTGGAATGCTATCGGATACATGATTCTGGAACAGAACCTTAGCACGGCGGCCTTTAGCGAACGCTGCAATCCATCGCTTCTGCCATGATGGTAGCGACGACTTGAGCAGTTTCTCGGACAGCAGTCCCAAGTTAACAGAGTCAAACGCTTTGCTCAGGTCGAGGGCGACGGCCACCGTTCTCAGGGGCTTTCTCATGTTGAACCCATCGACCGCAAAGCTCACGATCTCTAATAGAGCTGTAGTAGTGGAGTGAAGTTTCCTGAACCCATGCTGATGCTGCTGTCGCTCATTTTGATCAGCCAGGTCCGTCACGATCAACTTTTCAGCTAATTTAGCGACGGGCGATAACAGGCTTATTGGTCGAAAGCCCTTTGCCGTGCTTTGGGACTTGCCTGGCTTTGGCAACGGTATCACATTGGCTGTCTTCCAAGCTTGGGGTAGAGTGCAGGTCCGGAAAGAAGTGTTAATGATATCTGCAAGCATCGGTAGAAGTCCCGTGGGAAGCTTCTTCAGGATGGCTGGGGAGATACCGTCAGGTCCGACAGCCTTCGAATTCCGCATTTCTTTGATAGCCTTCTCTACTTGCGTGAGAGTAAAGGCCTCAGAAGCGTTCATGAGCGGCAACCGGCTCAGTTCTCTAACCGTGACTCTGTTCTGCACGCCTCGCTTGGCACGTGTGATGAAGAAGTTCTTGCCGAGCGCATAAGCAGCCGCTTTCCCTGATTTGAAGACGTTCTCCTCGAACTCAATAGCGGAGCTCATCGAGGGAGCGGACTTGCCGGAAATTTTCCTCAACGGAGTCACTTTCGATGCTCAAGAGACGGCCACTAGTGTATTTTAGGAAGCAATGAAGGCATGGAATAAAGCTGACCTCATTTTGGAAAGGGGAAAGTGAGTGCACATTCGGAAAAAGCCTGAACCGATGGAATTTCAAAAAATCACATTCTGTTGGTCGTCTGCTTGAAAAAATGGAAACCGTTGATTAGATAGAAGTGACTTACATGCCTTTTTTATGCTTTGCTGCTCGTAAAACCGGCTCAAGGGGAGGTCGAAAAAAGTGTGAGTGAAAGTCGGTAATCAGTTAAAAACGGAGAAAAACCTAAACTCGTGGCGAAATTTCGATCTTGGTAAAAAGTCATGCGCCACGAATTTTCCACCATTGCCTGCAAGAAGTATTACATAATGCTCAGTACTGACTTTGAAATTTCGCGGTGATGTGCCTCTCACGTCACTTCTACGAAGCTCTGCCGTATTTCCTCATTCAACAATTCAGAGTTTTAGGAAATGCTTTATGACAAACTAAAAAGGAGCAGACTATGGCAGCCTCTGTGGCAGGGTCAAGCCGACCATTCCGTAGTATATGCCTCAACGAAGTCACAACACTTAGATTTGATAGTTTCAAATGTAACCTCTAGAAAAAGGACGAAAAATGGGTGCATGGTGGGGCGGCCCGTTGTGTCAGAAGCCAACATAGCAGCGACCCCCTCCAGTGACCGAAAAATCTTTTTTTTTCGAGAACCTCCACGAATTTTCGTTTTTTTTTCGCATTAAATTTTCAAATTGTTAGATGATCGTCGAAAAAAATCGAACAAATTGCCCTTATTAAGCCAAAAATGACTTCTAAGAGTGTTCCTGACCCACTGTTTGAGAAGGTTGCGTCTACTCAGAGGTCACACAGATAAAAGCAGCACAGGACGAGGAATAAATTAGAGGATGGATCAGATGAAGAAATGGAACCAGCATTTCACTGAAGGGAAAAAGCAGCTAAGCATAGTTCAGGTAATCAACTATGAATCAGTGGCGAACCCTTTGCGCTAATTCGTCCCAACCAGCAACCTTCCAAGATGGACTCATGCACGCACTCTCGTCCGTGATAGATTTTAAAACCCTGGAGTCACCAGTTTCAATGCCTTGTCGGCGTTAGTTTGCCTCTGTTGGCATAAACACGCGGCAGAGATGAAGTGTTTGTAGGTTTGCGGAAGATTGTGGCTCACTTCAAAAGCTTGATGCGCGAAATCGTTTTCTTTGCTCAAATGTTCTTCGCCCCCAACAAACCGACACTCAGAAAAGGCGTAAGTCCGAACTTGACCGCTCATTTCGCCTTTTTGAAACTGTTTTCCCCCGCAAATGTGAGCGTTTTGTTAGGCCCTTCCGCTATTTTCTCTAGCTATGGCAGCCAAAAAACACAAAGTGATAAAAATTAGGAAGCGGTTTTCTGTGGCAAACATGCTAGCTTCGCTGAAACTCGAATCTGCAAAAATGGTTTCCCCTAGTGTACTCCTAAATGAATTAGGAACTCAGAAAGCAACGAACTCCAGAAACAATTTTTTCATTTTATATTGAAAAAAGGTATTCAAATTCTTGTTTCACCATAGAAATAATATTTTTCAGTGGATAATGTTATTATTTGCTGTTTACGATTTACGAGTTACGGTGGTTTCATCGTAATTACGTTTTACGGTTTACGAAATTTGAAATTTCATTCACGCACACCTCTGGTTACGAGACGACAAGAACGCGATGAGAGAACCGCGCTCCAATCGAACTGCACTGAAGCCGCGACGCGACCGCGTCGTGTCGACCTCTGTTCGGTTGGCCTTTACGTTCTCAGAACGTCGGAGGGCCGTGTGCCCGGGAATTTCCTACCTAGGGCGAGCGGCGGGGGCATGTTTTGCGAGCGGAGAATCATCAGGCGCGAGGCGGGGGCGCCACCAAATTTCGTTTGCTCGGTCCTGCAGGGAAAATTCGAAACAGAGGAAAACACGTTCGCTCAGGCAAATCGTATTACACGTTGAACGCTAGAATCAAACCCGTGCCACATACGGAGCACAAATTTATGATAAGTTCACTGCAGGCAGCCTCGAGCAAGTACTTACATCATCGCGCACTTCGCGCGGTGGCAGTAGTAAGTTCCCAGTCTATCGATTAGACTTGAATGGGACACCCACCATGGGGTTTGGAAAATTTTGGAGAAGGGTATAGCATCCGCCCAGGGTGTGGGAGGGATGGTTCCCGGAGATCGTTATACAAGGAATCAATCATTTAAGCGATGACACCGTGAAGATGTTCTGCCCGTGCCCCGCGCCCTTTCGCTTGAATGTCCGGACTTCGCGTTCATTATGAGTCATGGGGCTGGGGCGGGGACCTGTTGGGCGCCAGGCGCGGAGGGGGGCCCCGCCTCGCTGAGTGGTGGGTACGGGGACGCGGCCCTCCGACGTTCTGAGTTCTTATTCAGTGTAGCATGACGATGTCCGCAGCAACATCGAGAAAGAAAGAAGTAGGAGGGGGAGCAAATCTTGTCGGCATATCCCGAGACTTTATCAAAGAGTACACATTGAAATTACCAGTGTCTCAATTATAACGAATCGGAAACTGCGTGTGACATAAAGAGAGGAAAAGGGAGGGAGAAAATGATGAATGGGAGGGGCAGCTCCACGCTGGCGCTTGGAAATATGCCGTGAAATTCAACAGTAACTCATGAAAGAAAGATTCGCTATGCTAAACTATTATCTGCGGAGTGCCATGCAAAAATGCTTTTTTTTTTGCAATTTCAAACAGTTACTGAGAGGAATGGCATGAAATAATCCAGAATTTCAGGAAATAAAATGAAATAATCGTTTAATCATTTTAAGATTAAATATTCATGTCAGATACAATTTAATAAATATCATTTGAAGTATATAATTAATTGAAAAGTTCGAACAGTTTTCTCCAAAATAAAATAATAACGATGATTTCGGTTTAACAGCTGGGGTCGAATTGCAAACTGTTGTTTAAGAGGGGGTTAGCAGACTGAAATCACGATTCATACTAACAATAAGTAAAAAAACGGAGAGAAAAGGTGCCTAGAAAATGTTGAATAATCAGCTCAGCACCAAATAATAGAAAGAGTAGACTAGAATGATGCAGCACAATAATATAGTAGGCCCAGAATATTGAAGAAAGTTCAACAGGGTACTGCAGCAGCACTGCAGGACCAGAATATGTCGATGAAAGTGCAGCAGAATACGTTAGACGGGCGGCAAGACTGAATAAAGACGTCGAATTGGGCCAAGTTGAGAGAAAACAGCTGATTCGGGCGCGAGCGGAGTCGATTAAAGGGCGAGAGGCAGCTACTGTAATGGGGTTGGGTCCCGATAGGAATGGACGAGTTTACACGACCCGCCCCTGCCACGCCCATGACAACTCGGCCCGAGGTTTGGAAATATAGTCGCGAGTGTGGAAATCTCTGAAGCATTTTGCAATTTTTTTATTGAAGAATTATCTACAGAAATCTGCGGATTATGGTTTTCTAAAACATCTTGGTGCATTGAAAACAGGCCCTGTGTAAAAAAAAACGTGAGAACTGGCCTTTTTCAAAATGACTCACGAATCAGTCGAGGGCTGACTTCCATTTTCTTCGTCCATTCCTCAGACGCTCCAAATACGCAGCTCTTCTACGAACTCTATTAACCAGCATCTCTGAAAAATTTGAAACGTTTAGAGCTTCAAGGAAAACTTCTAAATCAGCTGCTTCTTGTCGTCTAATATAAGTCCGGGGAAGGGAATCGCAAACAATTAAAAATGGCATCTCACCTCCATAAGCACGAGCTCCCACATCCTGCACGTGCCGACCCGTTCGTGAATGGAAGGAAGCATGCGTACCAACGGAAAATTTTACCTGGAAAAAATTATTCAGAGAGCGAAAAAAATTAATTATGATCTTACACACATAATTTGAAGAGCGTTCAACAATTCAAGTACTCACCCGTACATTTTGATAAATTTACATTTATTGAATTTCATCAAATACATTCCAAATTTTTCAGCTCACGAGTCATTCGAAATTCAGGAATAAGCAATGATCTTTTTTTGATTTTTCCTCATTAAAAAAAGATTTAATCTGAAGTGTTCCAAAAAAATTTTGTTCATTTTTTTGGAGAATTTGTGTCAATTGCAAATATCTAAATGGAAAATATCTGAGTAGTGAAAATAGGGATAGGGAACTACTCACGTGGGTTGACAGAAATGTTCACAAAAACATTTGTCGGAGAAGTCATCACATATGATCTGAGGCGTATCGAGTGACACGTTGACGTGACCATGGTGATAATGGAGGCGTGATTGTCCTAGGGCGAAACATTAACACCTATCTGGTACTCGTGGCTACACCTAAGGCATTAAATAATTATGTGCTGACTCGCCGAATAACAACGAGGTCGCACATATGGTCTGGCTAACGGGTCACAGCAACCACGGAGAACAGTTGGTAAACTTCACCGTAGTTCTAAATCACAAAGGAAAACAAATCAAAAGCATAGAAAAAAAAGAAAACGATGCAGAGGAAAGAGACGCCAACTGTGATTTTTGAAGATACAGCGGTCGACTGGCTCGCGATGGGCTCGCGACCCGCTATACCTCCTCCACTCGCGCTCACGACCCGCTAAACGCATAGCGGGTGGCGAGCGGAGACGAGGGGTCAGCGGGTGGCGAGCACTTCAAAATGAGGGGTGAGCGGGTGGTGAGCAAGGACCGAAATGCGCGCGGGTCGCTAGCATCGAGTTCCTGAGCAGATATACGCATAGCCTGTAATGGCGAGAGTAGAAGTGACTGCTCCGTGAGAGATTAGCGCTCACCAGGTTCGTTCTCGAAGTATTCAGTTGCAAGTTTCTTGAACGCCTTATGACTCACAGGGATGGATTTGAGCCTCCCGAGCCGTTCAAATGCAGGAGTCGCCCTATTAATAAAGAAAAAGCGCCTGCAGTTAAGGTTCGAGTTTTTGCGTAGAATTTTTGAAGCTCTTCCCCTGGTACTTGATGTTCTCACCTCGACAATACACTCAGGTCGCAGACCAAAGTCCGGTTTATACAGGATTTTGTGCAGCAGTAGTAAGTCATTAAACTTTCTTCTTATCAAAAGAGATTGCAAGTTGAGCTCACTATTCCTGGTTTCTGCAGATGGCATTTGTTGATTATGGCAAAATCCAAGCTTCCTGATCATTAACTTCCTTGTGAACCCGTTTTGCACCTTCTCAAGTCTAACTATGCTCTTCTTTTTGTAAGGAAAGTATAGTTAGGTCCGTGGCCTGTGTCCTCAAGAAAAAACGTTTAAAACCAAACCGCGGCTGGCGCGGCGACTTAATTCTCAGAGATTGAGATTTAAACCGCCGTGCCAGCCGCGGTTTGAATTTACACGTTATTTCTTGAGGACACAGGCTACGGACCTACTCATACACCGGTGTCCCATACTCAAGAATAGGTCTAATATAGGTTTTGTAGGCTCTAAGTAGCACCGCGCTGCTTCTTGTCCCCAGTCCCCTGAATATATTATTTACGGCCATGGTGGCTCTGGCAGATACCGATTCGCAGTGTTCGTCAAAACCGAGGTTTCGTGTGATGATAAATCCCAGGTCGGTGATCTGCTCGACATTCTCGATCTCAGTTCCTTCGACATTATAAGTATGACAGTTATTCGAAGAACCCAGGTGCAGAGTTTTCGTTTTTTCCTTCGATAACGGTAAGTCCCATTCATGAGACCAGACCGCCATTGCGTCTATTGCATTTTGAATTGCCTCAATGTCCTCCCTGGAGCCCGCCAGGCGAAAATTTTTTATATCGTATGCAAACGCACAGAAATCTACTCCAAACCCACTTAATAAGTCCCCCAGCTCGTGCGTGTATATATTGAACAGGATCGGTGAAAGAACTCCACCCTGCGGAACTCCACTACACACTGGGTGATTCTGCGAATACGAAGTGTTCACTCGAACCGAAAAGGTCCTATGATCCAAAAATGAGGTAATCCAAGAAACTATGCGCGGGTGTACGCCTACCATTGTTAGCTTTTGTATTAGCTTATGGTGTGGGACTTTGTCAAATGCCTTGGAGAAATCGAAAAAAACAACATCGACATTACTACCTTGGTCTAAAAGAGACGTCCAGTTGTTTAGGGCTTCAATAATAGCTGTCACAATTGACTTACCCTTTTAAAAGCCATGCTGATGGGGGGAAATAACCGAACAATTTTCGAGATGTGCTCCTATTCTCTTCTTTAGAATTTTTTCGAACAACCTAGCGAACAATGACGTTATACTAACTGGTCTGTAGTTGGAGGGCTCTGTGAATGGCGCCTTTTTAGGAAGAGGAGTGACATAAGATAATTTCCATCGATTCGGAACTTCACTTGTCATAAAGCTCAAGTAGAAAAGGAACTCTAGAGGCCCCGCTATTTCATGGGCGACTTTCTTCACGAACATCAGAGGGACATATGGCGTTCTTGAAGATGAATTCGGCCATTTCAATAGTTCAGTTATAATTTCTTCCTTATAGAACCAACAGGAATCTTGCATTACCCCAAAGCTCGGAGATACCAGCCCCGCTTGGTCCAGTGAAGAAGCTCTTGAAAATGAAAGTTCGAATGTATTTGCCAAAAGTTCTGCCTTGTCCCTATCAGCCCTGAGGATATTTCCGTCAGACGTCTTAAGCGCCCCAATGGTTTTTTTATCATGCATTCTGGATTTTCATCATAGAACGGTGGCTAACAAGTGGGCCACTAATAGCCATACCAACCATTTCCCATAATATGAACTTTTCTAGAACCAATTCTGGACGTATTGTGCTTATCTGGGCCAAATTCCGGTCCGCATTTGCGTCTCGACACGCTTTGCGGCCTGGAGTCAGTCGAGTTTCCAGCGCCAAAGTCGGCTCGACATGGCTTTTTTTATACAGTTTTCTCCAATTTTGTTTACTTTCCAGTTTCTAAAACCCACCTAGAGTCAACAGATCGGCGGCTGCGGCGCTGGAAACTCTTCTGACTCGAATGCGCGCGGCCGCAAAGCGTGTCGAGACGCAATTGCGGACCGGAATTTGGCCCACAGAAGCTTAGTAGAGTTTTAAGATGCCTTACGCAGCTGCCTGAAGCCGCTCTGAAAAAAGTCACACGCGTTTTTCAAAGCCTGGCGGTAAGGTAAGGGTAAGCCCGCATAGAATTTTCAGGGTGTTATGAAAAAAAATCGGATTCGGCTCAAAACTTGGATGCAAGGGTAATCTAGGGTGCTGAACACGAATCTGGGGTCCGTTTGTCGAAATTCTCAAGTTTACTGTAGGTTACGGTAGGTACCATGCCATTTAGGGTGCAAAACCTACCTTAGTATTTCGAAGATCGACAACTTAACATTGAATTCCTATCCACCAGCCCGAATAACCCCCGCATACAAATTTTGAGTCAAATCTGAGACTTTGACCAAACTACTGTACACCCACCGTAGTCTACCGTAAGCTGTCAAAAATCGATAAACTGATCTCAGAATCGTGTTCAGCGCTCCAAAGTATATTACTTACTTTGACTTAGTCGGTTGGCTTTCGCCTGACGCGGTCATTCCGCATCTTCACCGAGGTGTGCCGTCCTAGTAGTCAGCCGTGTCCATTTTTCACGGTCTTCAGCCACAATTTGAACACATTCCATCCAGCTGTCACTATTCCATTTCCTGCGAAACGAAACATCGCGCCTGAACTGTCTTTCGATGCCGAGTGACTTCAAATCCTCTTTAACCACATCCGTCCAGAACTTTCGCCTACGCCCAGGCGGCCGTTTCCAGACAGGATTTGGAAGCATTTTTAAAGCGTGTTGTACGAGACGATCCGGCGTTCTCCTTAGTATATGCCCGAGCAGTCCAAGTCGACTTTCCATTGCTGCTTGAGATGGCTTTAGGAGATGCTGGCACCTCCCTCGTGTCAAGCGTTGATGTACTGCGTCGATTTCCTTGTAAAGATCTTCGTTATGGCATACACGCGGCCAGAAATATCCAAGCAAACGCCTAAAAAGCTTCCTCTCCGTGCAATCCAACCTTTCCATCTGCGTCTTCGGTGCTGCCCACGTCTCCGATCCGTGCATCATGATAGGGCGAATAGCGGATAGGTAGACGCGCAACTTGACTTCCTTCGCGAGCGCTGAACACAATTATGAAGTCCGTTTCCAGATTTCCGAAATATTTCTGGGCGTTTCGGAAGGTGCAACAAGTTAGAAAATCAGACTAAACGTCTATAGCTTTTTTAGAGTGATTCCAGGCAGGTACGAAAGGCATATTCGGACTCTATGTCCAAAATTGGCTCTTGAAAAATTCATTTATTCTGGAATGATTTGTATGGCTAATAGTTCCCTTGTGAGGTGCGGTGGTTCGGTAACAGTCTCAGATTCGACTCAAAATTTCTATGTGAGGGTCACTTGGGGTGCTGATTACGAATTCAAGTTTCGAAAAAAATTCCTTAGGTAGGCGTTGTCCCTGAATGACATGATTTAGGTAACCAACAGTAAGCCTCAGAATTCCAATAAACGGACCCCAGATTCGTGCTCGGCACTCTAAGTTACCCCTACATACACGTTTTGAGCAAAATCCGAAAAATTCTCCAAAACACCCTTGAATATTGGCTGTTGTGAATATTCGACTTTTTGAATGATTCGGGAATCAGCTTCTTTCGAATCTTCGATTTTTCGAATGATTCACAAATTAGCCTTTTTCGAATATTCGAACGACTCGAAGTCGACTTTTTTAGTCGAATGATTTTTCGACTTATTCGATTGGGTTAAAGTATAGTGGAGTCCACCAAGAGTGTCTCATTTACTTATCAATGAGAAGCGGCCGATTGGAGATCAATGAACATGAAACTCGTTGCAGCACAACCGCTCTCGCTCAATCGGTATCGAGCGTGCTGGCATGGAATTCATGCACATTGATCCTCAGTCGACCGCTTCTTATCCTTATACTTAAAGCAGTTATGTCCCGATGTGTGTGTGTGTGTGTGTGTGTGTGTGTGTGTGTGTGTGTGTGTGTGTGTGTGTGTGTGTGTGTATGTGTGTGCATGTGTCCCGGATATCTTAGGAATGGCCGATCAAAACTTGTATGAAATGGTACCAACATTTAGGTGGGTGAGACATTTATCGATTACCAAAAAATCAGCCCGAGTCACCTCTTACGTGCCTCGGGGCAACCGAGTTTGTCCGTGGAGCGCACTTTTGGCCGTGGGTCATGATAACTTCTGCGAGTCGTCTAGCGATGCAAAAAATGCAGGGCGTCATAAAAGGTGTGCAGGACCCCAGTGAGGGTGTGCAAGACGTCATAGTAAGTGTGCAGGACCCTAATCAGAGTGTGCAGGACGTCATAGAAAGTGCGCAGGTGATAAGTAGGAATGTGCAGGACCCCAGCGGAAAGGTGCAGGACGTCATAGAAAGTGTGAGTGAGAGTGGGCAGGGCGTCATAGAAAGTGTGCAGGACCTCAGTGGGAGTGTGCAGGGCGTCATAGAAAGTGTGCAGGACCCTAATCGGAGTGTGCAGGACGTCATAGAAAGTGCGCAGGTCCTAAGTAGAAATGTGCAGGACCCCAGTGGGAGTGTGCAGGACGTCATATAAAGTGTGCAGGACCTCAGTGAGAGTGTGCAGGGCGTCATAGAAAGTGTGGAAGACCCTAATCGGAGTGTGCAGGACATCATAGAAAGTGCGCAGGTCCTAAGTAGGAATGTGCAGGACCCCAGCGGAAGTGTGCAGGACGTCATAGAAAGTGTGCAGGACCCTAATCCGGGGGTGCAGGACGTCATAGAAAGTGCGCAGGTCCTACGTAGGAATGTGCAGGACCCCAGTGGGAGTGTGCAGGGCGTCATAGAAAGTGTGCAGGACCTCAGTGGGAGTGTGCAGGGCGTCATAGAAAGTGTGCAGGACCTCAGTGGGAGTGTGCAGGGCGTCATAGAAAGTGAGCAGGTCCTATGTAGGAATGTGCAGGACCCCAGTGGGAGTGTGCAGAACGTCATAGAAAGTGTGCAGGACCTCAGTGGGAGTGTGCAGGGCGTCATAGAAAGTGTGCACGACCCTAATCGGAGTGTGCAGGACGTCATAGAAAGTGCGGAGGTACTAAGTAGGAAGGTGCAGGACCCCAACGGAAGTGTGCAGGACGTCATAGAAAGTGTGCAGGACCCTAACCGGAGTGTGCAGGACGTCATATAAAGTGCGCAGGTCCTACGTAGGAATGTGCAGGACCCCAGTGGGAGTGTGCAGGGCGTCATAGAAAGTGTGCAGGACCTCAGTGGGAGTGTGCAGGGCGTCATAGAAAGTGTGCAGGACCTCAGTGAGAGTGGGCAGGGCGTCATAGAAAGTGTGCAGGACCTCAGTGGGAGTGTGCAGGGCGTCATAGAAAGTGTGCAGGACCCTAATCGGAGTGTGCAGGACGTCATAGAAAGTGCGCAGGTCCTAAGTAGAAATGTGCAGGACCCCAGTGGGAGTGTACAGGACGTCATATAAAGTGTGCAGGACCTCAGTGAGAGTGTGCAGGGCGTCATAGAAAGTGTGGAAGATCCTAATCGGAGTGTGCAGGACATCATAGAAAGTGCGCAGGTCCTAAGTAGGAATGTGCAGGACCCCAGCGGAAGTGTGCAGGGCGTCATAGAAAGTGTGCAGGACCTCAGTGGGAGTGTGCAGGGCGTCATAGAAAGTGTGAAGGACCTCAGTGGGAGTGTGCAGGGCGTCATAGAAAGTGAGCAGGTCCTATGTAGGAATGTGCAGGACCCCAGTGGGAGTGTGCAGAACGTCATAGAAAGTGTGCAGGACCTCAGTGGGAGTGTGCAGGGCGTCATAGAAAGTGTGCAGAACCCTAATCGGAGTGTGCAGGACGTCATAGAAAGTGCGCAGGTCCTAAGTAGGAATGTGCAGGACCCCAGTGGGAGTGTGCAGGACGTCATAGAAAGTGTGCAGGACCTCAGTGGGAGTGTGCAGGGCGTCATAGAAAGTGTGCAGGACCCTAATCCCGGGTGTGCAGGACGTCATAGAAAGTGCGCAGGTCCTAAGTAGGAATGTGCAGGACCCCAACGGGAGTGTGCAGCACGTCATAGAAGGTGTGCAGGACCCCAATGGTAGCGTGCAGGGCGTCATAGAAAATGTGAAGAACCCAACGGGAGTGTGCAGGACGTCATAGAGAGTGCGCAGGTCCCCAGTTGGAGTGTGCGGGTCATCGAAAGTTAGCAGGACCGCAGTGGGAGTGTGCAGGACGTCACCAAGAGTGTAGAATTTGAAAAAAGGTTTTTCAATTTTTTAATGCTAAATCTTAACCTTTTATGGAGAAGAAATAGATAGGAAAACATGAATCTTGAGAAGCGTGCGACGCGTTTTGAGATTGACGCAGAACTCCTGCGACATTTTTTTGCCAGTTTTAAGATACAAGCAGCAGCTCTACTTCCGCACCTTCTCTGTTCGCCACTCATTGCAACCGCTCAGTCATTTCGAATCCCTAACTTCCAAAAACCAGTTTTATATATGTCGCAAGTCTGAGCTTATCAAAATCTGCACCACAAAAACATAAAGAACCACCTACCAATTTCATTCATTGAGAACAAGGGCATGATGCTGGTCAACTAGGGAAACATCATATAATATGAGAATGCGTTTTTCCTTATCATGATAGAGACGGTAAAGCGAGAACAATCGCTTGTGAACTTCACAAATTGGAAGAAAGGACGGTGGGTAGCGACGTAAGGGAAGGAAGTACAGAAGGGGTTGCGAATTTTGTACCGGTAGCAACCGACGGTTAACCGCTGGCTTCTTATGTTTTGCTTTATGATACCACATTTTGATACCCCCACGGCCTGCTGTAAATGTACGGCACCCTGCTCTGCTCAGGAGAGTCCACACGTACAGCAACTTTCGGGTAGACGGAAGTCAGTCACCACCGTTCTAACAAACTAATCCGTCTCAGGTAGTTGGCTCACGCAAAAGTTTCTGTAAGCGAAAACTTCGCTAGGTCTCGCTAGTTGATAAGTAAATGAGACACTCTTGGTGGACTCCACTATATAATGCTTTTCACCGACTTTGTTGTCCAGGCCAATATCCTATGGACGTTACATATTTGACGCTACTTCTCGCTCAGCTTAATTACCGTGTGGCATAAAAATCTTTGTTATGTGATAAGAAGGGTCCTGTGAATACCTTAAAATACACTTTGAAATCATTTTACCCATCATACAACGTGTGAAAAACCCATAGAAGTTTCGGAAAATTTGCGCGTAACTGTGCGCGTACTGTGTGTGACTACACCATACAATTTATCCGACGCCTAACTGCAATGACAGGTGCGTCCAAACGGATTAAGCCCGCCGTAACAGCCAGATCCGAACACGGTCGCGTGGAGGTCGCGCGAATTCGCAGTAGAGCGCGCTATTGACGGTTGCGGAATCGCTGATTAAGCATGTGTGAGGAATAGATTTTGACACTTTACTACATGCATATCGAACAAATACAAATATTTCATGGTGAAGGGGTCAGAATATCACAAAATAACTGCATAACATGTGATAGGGGGTATTTCGTGAAGTGGAGAGGCCCTATTTCGTTTTGCAAGTCCTTAGGCCGCCGTCAGAGATGGTCGATGAACTGAGTCCCACCCGATACGCACCGAAATAGTGACAGTCGGGTGCAGAAAAATCGACCCACTGAGTCCGACTGCGACCGACTCATTGCAACCGCAATCCACCCCGTCGATACGGGTGTTTCACGTTCGCACACGGGCAGATCCATTGCACCGAGGTTGGTTTTTCTGCCCCGGACTTAGTCGGACTCGGTCGGTTTTTCGACCAAGTCTGACAGGGGCCTTAGATAGGGGAAAAACTTGCAATTTGCGGTATTAATTCAATTTGTTCAATCTCATGATACATTATTGTCATCAAAGGCCGTCCACACTAAGTGTAAAAGGGAAGTGTAAGCGTTTCCACATTTTATATGATTCTGCGAAATAATTAAAAGTGCTCCTGATGATGGCACACAAATGATTTTGAGCTCTCAAGAAGACAAACAAGTGTTGTATTTGCAATTTTTATGGACAGGTTTCGGAGGAATGTTTTTTGTTCGGACGCTTTATTACAACGCGAATCTGTGTTCATAACTCGGGTGACGTTCTGCAGTTGGACTTACAAGGGAAGTATAAAAAGCGTAGGTCGGATCTGCCAAAACGACTAGTATGGTTAGTATCTCTTCTGGCTCAATAGTAAAAATGCGCAGTATCCCGCCGCGAGCCGCAGGTTCAAAAAAGTTATGAGCATTTTTTAAGCCTGGAGAAAAGGCAAGGGTACCCCATCAGGCATTTTTTTTGGAGTTTCAAAAAATTTTCTCGGATTTAGCTCAAAAGTTGTATGTAGAGGTAATCTAGGGTCGTGAACACGAATCTGGAGTCCATTTGTCGAAATTTTGAGGTTTACTGTAGGTTACGGTAGGTAACATGTCATTTAGGGGTCAAAACCCACCTTAGTATTTTGAAAATCGACGAACGGTCGTTAAATTCGTATTCTCCACCCCGCATAACCCCCGTATACAAATTTTGAGTGAAATCTGAGATTTTGACCAAACTACCGTATACCCACCGTAATCTGTAAAAAATCAATAAACGGACACCAGATTCGTGTTTAGCTATCCAAATAACCCTCAGCAAATGATTTTGAGACATATCTATCGTAGAAAACCGGAAATCTCGAAAGTGGCGTTTTTCCCTCGAAATTTTCCCCGGTTGGGAAGCTTCAAACGAAATGAGCCGAAAACTTTTGAAAATCGACTAATAAATCACAGAATCGTGATCAGCGCCCCAAAGAAACCCATTGGGAGAATTTGAAGTCAAATCTGGAACATTTTTCTAAAACGCTTCCAGAGCCCTCAATTAGTAGAAATAAGCGCCCAACCGAAAATCCGTACAAGTCCAAAACGCTGTCAGTCTGGACAAAGTACGGAAAATGTTCGTTCACCCAAAATTTGCTCAGGGTGGTAGTTTTGGGTGCTAAACACATTTATGAGGTCCGTTTCCGGATTTTCCGAAGAATAACGCGCTTTTTGGAAGGTACAAAAAGCACAAAAAATGAGCTTTTTAAGCTTGTAACTTCTTGGAACCTGCGGCTCGCGGCGGGATACTGCGCAGTTTTACTATTGAGACACGAGAGATACTAACGACACTAGTCGTTTTGGCAGATCAGACCTACGCTTTGTATACTTCCCTTGTTAGACACGCTGACGGTTCTTCAGCGGGGTAAAAAGGCTTGTCGGTGCGACGGCGGGAGCAAAACGGGGAGGAGTCGAATTGTTGGTTGTACCGCAGATGGAGAGAAATTGAATACATGGAGACGGTTATATGGCGGTGGAAAACGGATTGACGGTGCAACGGCGGGGACGCGCTCTACCGTCAAATATGTGGCACGTTCCGCAACCCGTAGTTTTGTGTTAGAATCAATTGATGTTGTGTCCTTCAGTTATGTTGAAGATAACAGAGGAAGTGTGCAAAAAAGAACTAGCCTTGCTTCGGTTTCGCACTTGTCCCTACCCATTTTTCCGTGTCGTAATCAAACGACTTGAATTCAGAAGGGTAGGGAAACCCTCGGTTGGTGTACTCATGATGCGGCGGCACGGTAAAACGGGCGCGGCTATGTACGATTGCACGGTGCCTCCCCCCCTTGCTGCGACAGCGTTAATTCTGCAGGGATCATATAATTTTCAAGCTCAATTTTTACCCAGAAGGGGAAGTTCGTAACGAATTCGGATTTTTTTCCAAGGTTTCATTTAACAAGGTAAGGGGTCGTAGACCTACCGAGATTGGTCGCAACGCCCCGCTAAACCATGATTCTGTGGCAGGTCTTCTTTTTGGTCAGTTATGAGCTCTCACCGGTTGCAGGGGAGGGCGACGTTTCTCACCCATGCAGCAGCGTCGCGGTTGGCGAGCGTCGCGCGCGACGAGTTGCGCGGCGACGCGACATCCCTGCTTTAGGGTAAAACCAAGAAAATTGACATGTCCAGGGGTATAACTTGCTTTCCTGCGTTCATTTCTCGTCACAGATCTCAGGCATTTACTCCTTTAAAGCGCTGAAGACTACTCTTAAACGGTGGGGGGTTTTTTAGTGTTCGCCGCGAGCGCGAAACTCACCGGACCGCGACGCGTACGCAAGTGGCTACAAAATGTATTTGCTCGAATACACGGGGTTGAATCCTCGGTACTACTAAAAAAAATTCTTATCCATTTTTCCTCCGAATTATCCGGTGGATCCGATTTTATCCGATCGGATATCCGATATCCGATCCGATAAAAAAATTCTCGTTTCGGATAGGATCCGTTATCCGAAATTCTCGTTTGGGACAGTATCCGATTTATCCGTTGAGTCGGTTTTGCGAAATCGGCAATATCCGAAAATCCGATCCGACGCCATTTTGGCCATCGGATGGAATGTACAGGCCGTAAAACGGCCAATGTCTCACCCTCGCCTGCGTCCCACGCGCTGCGCGACCGCACGCGCGTCGGAAGCAGACGGGTTTTGGCCGCCGCGCGACGAGTTTTGGCCGCCGCGCGACGTTTCGGCAGCCGCGCGACGTTTCGGCCGCCGCGCGGCGGCCAAAACTCGTCTGCTTCCGACGCACGTGCGGTCGCGCAGCGCGTGATACGCAGTCGACGGTGAGACATTGGCCGTTTTATGGCCTGTATATTATAGAGTACAGCCCAATTTACATCGAAGCCGTCTGCCAAAGCGCGCCCAACGCTGGAAAGGTCGCCTGCCAAAGCCAGACGATTATAATTTGCCATCGGCACGAAACTCTCTCTCAGGAATGGCTCCGTGGCGTTCCATCCCAGCTGGCAGGAGCCCGGGAGAGGTGCGAGAGTCGCTAACGAGGTGCTAACGATGGCGAGTCGTCGCGCTGGCTAATCGCCTCTCTTTCCTCACCGCAATAATCTGCCAGTGAGACACCAAATGCTATCCACTGATGAAAACGGTTTGTGGCCAAGAAATTAAAACATTTTTTTATGTGGATTACTAATATTTATTATTTATTATCAGATAAACTACTTGGATTTACCGGAAACGAAACGAGACATTCTGATTAAATAGAGTTTCATGCTAGGATATGTCGGAATTCCTCGACCCAGTTTGCGGGCATATTTTTCCTCCTCCTTTTCTACCTTCTTTCGCCGCTCGATCTCTTTGCTTCATGGTCTTGGGAAGGTTCCGATTCTGCAAATCGGTATTTCGATTTTAAAATGACCGGTGACAAATTCAAGTACTTGAAGTAGCAACCCACTTTTGAAAGGTTACGCAGAAGTGAACTGGCTGCCTTATTGAGTTTTCGAATACATGAATCTATTCGAATAGTGTTGTAGACGAGTTGTCAGGAACGCTTATTAGTAGACGACGAATGAAGATGAAGATTTGATATGAAGAAAATGGCCCCTTTTATAGGGATGGCTAGGCGGGACCGGAAGTGTACTTTGATCAGACAGAGGTGGCCAGTGGTTGGTGTGACCGGAAGTCATCACCCCACTAGGCCATTGACACGATGACCAAAGTACACCCATCATGCAAAGACAACAAGGGTCAATCAATGTCTCAACTAGAGAACACACATAATAAGCATTGGTCAGTCATGTCTCAACACCTCCCTCCTAAGATGAATGGTACGCGTGCTAACAACAATTTCCTAGAAAAATAAATAACATTCATCTGGTAACTATAAATAAGATCGGATGGATCCATTTCGAGTCGTTTTGGCGGACGGCGCTCGCGTTGTGGTCGTTGTACAGGCTGTGAAGTCGTACTCGGCGTAACACTTGTCGTCGGCGCTAACTCATTCTCAGAGGCTGGTTCCATTGCGGTAGCAGGCGATTCGGCTTCCAAGGGTTGCGAATGCGGTGGCTTGGAAGTTTGATGTGGTGTTGTAGGCAGGTCCCAAAGGTCGAGAAGATTACGCTCATCACAGTCCGGCGCATTTGGACGCATCAGGTTGGCGTGGCGTCGATGTGTCGTTCCGTCGATAAGAACATCGTACACAGTGTGACCATGGCGAGCAAGAACTTTTCCCGGAATCCAGTTCTTTCGATTTTCCCTGTAGTCTCGAACCCATACTTTGTCGTTAGGTTCAAAATTTCTTGAACGGGCGCCATTGTGTCGATTGAACTGTCTTTCCATAGCATCATTTCGAGTGTAATTTGCGCTCGTTGGTGTTGTGATCATTTTGAGCTTGGTTCGAATTTTCCGTCCGAGGAAGTTCTCTGCTGGGGATAGACCGTAGGGAGACGATGCGCACGGCGTTCGTCGGTATGGTGATAGGAAGATTTGTAGCGAATTTGTAACTGTCCCTTGGCTTTCCAGCTTTTTCAGGGTTCTCTTGAACGTGTCTACGTAGCGTTCTGCTTGACCGTTCGATTGCGGATGGAACGGTGGGGATCGCACGTGTTCGATACCATTAGCCTTGCAGAATTCGACGAACTCCTTTGAAGTGAATTAACTTCAACTTTTATTACGATGCTTAGGGCATACGTCATAAAACGACCACTAAGGAAAAGGAGATAAAATTCCAATCAAGTAGCGGATACAAAACAGAATAAAGGGTCGTCAGAAATCTAAAAACATCTTTCCTGCGATGCGCTTGAAGGACATGAAGCTGTGAGAGGTAGGTAGAAATTCGAGCCTAAGTGAAAGAAAGCTGGAGCCCGCTCTACATGTGAACGAATTTGATCTAATTCCGGATCCGGATTTAGGTATGCCATACGATATCTTCTCCAAGCCGCCCTTAGTTCTGGAGCTATTCACACGATAAAAATTGTTGAGATCCACTCTAGTAGCGCCAGATACAATCTTGAAAACCATGCACACATCATAAAGTTTACGCCGAGATACTAACGAATGCAACTTAAATTTTTTATTTCTCAGTTTCGGTCCTGTAACTCTAGGAAAATTTCCGGTGTGAAGGAACTGCTTTGATCTTATACACACCTTACGGGTGTAGTCATTCTGAATTTTCTCTAAAAATTCAATATCCTTCTTTTTGTGAGGCGAAAATACCGGAGTCCCACATTCCATGATTGGTCGCACATAGGTCTTGTAAGCCCTCAATAGAACTTCCTGGTCACAAGTTGATAAGCCTTTAAATATTTGATAAGTGCGAAAAGAAGCTTTTCGAACTAAGTGCTTGAAATGAGCTGTGAAATTCAGTTTGTTATCATAGAGAAAACCCAAGTCCTTAACTGAGAAGACTACTCAATGCATGATCCCCCAAATTGTAATTGCCTGGCAATGTAGACCTCCCGACTCTCATGTACAATACCGCTCATAGGATTTGGTCAGAAATCGAGCGAGGTCGGGTTTTCGCGTCTTTTTCGTCTTTTTTGTATAACTCGCTTCAAAGTGAAATTTGAGCGAAACTAGGGAGATATTCATAATCCAGGCGTGGAGGGCTATCCAATGGTGTAGCTATTGTAAGGATTTTGTTGAGAACCATGGAAATTTCGCAATCAACCAGCTCTCAATATACGGTAGACTCAAGGAAACGCAGGCGGAGACGGTAGCGCACCATCCATCACGGTACCGTAATCACAAACCTGGGTGATTACGAAACATCTGTAGTACTCAAAGTGATCACCACAAAGGCTAAACCATTGGGTAGTCTTCAACGCCAGGATCATATCGCCCTAGATTCGCTCAAAGTTGAGTTTGAAGCGAGTTAAACGAAAAAGACGCGAAAACCCGAGGTCGCTCGCTTTCTGACCAAATCCTACGAGCGGTATTGTAAACAGTTTTTTCCGGTGCTAACGGCAGTTTCCATAATTCCGACCAGTTTGAAATCGCATCCAAAGCAGATTGAATTTTGGTATGATCTTCAGAATTTTCAAGCCTGCGAAAGATCTTGATGTCGTCAGCAAATTGTTTGCAAACAACCCCACAGTCCTCTAAAATTTGAGGAAGGTCAGCGGTGTAGATTGCAAACAAAAGCGGCGAGAGAACGCCTCCTTGTGGAACATCGCTCAGAACCATTTTGGGAGAGGAAAAAGAGGAGCCAATTTTGACTCAGAAACTTCTGCCTGTAAGATACTCTCGTAACCATTTCTCAATAATATGATGGAATCTGAGATGGGAGATTTTCATGAGAAGTTTAGAGTGGTCCACCCGATCGAAAGCCTTCGAAAAATCAAAGTAAACGATATCGCAAGATTTCTTCTCATCCAAATATTGAGTCCACTCATTGATACTTTCAAGTAAGTTTGTTTCGGTAGATCTTCCCTTCACAAAACCGTGCTGATTACAGGGAATGATTGAGTTTCTTTCCAAATGACAAACAATGTGTGACTTCAGAGCTCACTCGAAAACTCGGCAGAAAGAGGATGTCAAACTTATGAGCCTGTAGTTTTCGACTGAATTTGCCGGCTCCTTTTTCAACAAAGGAGTAACAAAAGAATGTTTCCACCTAAGCGGAACCTCTGAAAAGAACAGGGACTGATTGAACAAGTAGGACAAGGGATCAGCAATGACATGCGCTATATTTTTCACAAAAGTAGATGGAATATAGTCAGGTGTAACGGAAAAGGAGCACGGCAAATCTTTGAGATATTTGAAAAGAGAAGCACCATCAAAGCACGGAAATGTAGCCATTGGGAATTCGACTGGCCACTGGAACGACGGTGAATAGCTGTCTGGTTCAGTGAATACTTTGCAGAATTTCTCGGCTAGCAGATTGGCTTTATCGACGTCCAGAACAGCGATGGTGTCACCTCTTCTCAGCCAAGGAATCTTTGCAGAAGCCCTAAGTTTTTTGTTCAGAAACTTGAAAAAGCCCCGCTTATTACCACTATCGACAATCTTTTTCTCGATATTTTTGTTATACTTATCGAGGCATCGCTGGAATCTTTCAGAATAGCTTTTGAACTTTTCCCAGTCCGGCTCCGAATGAGAAGAGATCGCAACATGGAAAAGACAGCTACGGTGGTCAATCATGTTTTGTAAATACGCCGGAAGTAAAGCTCGAGAAGCACACACCCGCTTTAAAGGCACGAATAAAGCTATGGAATGATGAAGAATTTCGATGAACATTTCATTCTTCTCATTTACAGAGCTAACCGATTCAAACGAATCCCTCCATGCTTTAGAGTATAAATAGTCAGAAAGACCCTTATAATAACAAGCAGAGAAATTCCTACGAACAGTCAAAATGGGCTCGACATAATTAAACTTTAAATCAAAAGAAATACTATGGTGTTCACTACTACCAACATTTGGCGCAACCTTCAAATTTCTGATAATTGAGGTATCATTACTCAGAACAAGGTCAAGAATTGCTTCTCCTCTAGTAAGAAAGTTCACAAAATGTTTTAGATTATGATTGAGTAGCATTTCTGTAAAACCGGAAACAGGGAGGAGGTTCATTTTCCTGGCAACCATCAATCCCGGGATAATTGAAGTCACCAACAATAATTGCTGAATACTCGCACATTACCAAATCACTAATGACTTTAATGAGTTGCTCGTTAGACGCCGAATAATGTTATTCAGCCCACCCCCCCCAATCGACTCATTGGCCGTGGGACAGATTTTTGCATTGGAGCAGGCTTTTCGCGCTAGCCTTCCAATCTTCTCAGAAAGTATCAATATCACAATTTCGCAGGATTTCTCTGTCGTGCGAGCAAATTTCAAGGAGAGAATGGCTCAACTCACATGTATATCTGGTTTCGATATAGTCTGACTTTGCTATGGAGATTTCTTCTGATTTTATTTATTCATTCATTTTAAAGGGTAAAAGAACTTAACTAAAATGTGGATCTGGTTTTGGTGCGGAATATTGATGTAGTGAAGTTGAATAAAAGTCCAATTTTGTGCTTCATATGCCATTATTCTAAAAAAAGACACATCGCTCACATTTGGTCATTATACCAATCAGAGGGCTTTGAAAGCACTCAAAAAAATCTTCCAGATTTGACTCAAAACGGGGGTTGTTCGTTGCGGTGAACACGAATTCAATGTCCATTTGTCTTTCGAATTATTGAGTTACGTTTTGCTCCCTAAAGGGCATGGTACCTACCGTAACCCTCAGTAAACTTCGGAGTTTTGACAAGCAGACTTCAGATTCGTGTTCAGCACCCTAGATCACCCCTGCATACAATTTTTGAGCCGAATCCGAGATTTTTCTCCAAACCACCCAAAAAAATTCATGGGGGGTAGTACTAAAGCCATTGATGGTAGGACTTCGGCGTATTTTGGCTACCGTAATCCGGCAATCGCTTCAGGACCCAAAGCCCGAGTTCTCTCCGCCCTTTAGATTGGCCGTTCCACTCGCCACCTTTCGTTATATCGATTAGCTTTTCTAACCCCTCCATCACCACTAAAGCAGGAGGGTTCCGAAGAATTTCCTCGGAGAATATGAACAACATTCTGAACTGGGCTGGAAGAGTTTTTAGATGAAGAGCTTTGCCATTCCAAAATTCCTCGGAGAAGTTTAATTTATTTCAAGTTTTTCAAACTGCAGTCAACACTACAATGCTCTTCGATTTATTTGAATACGACTTTTCGATATTTGAGAATGAAATAATCTTTTTTTGAATTAAGCATTTTCTTGCCTTCCCGCGAACGCTTGATTTTCCGTAATTCGGAGCCCAGCTCTGGCGCTGGGGAGCTCCTAGCCCACAAGAAAACCGCTCCGAGCGCTCGGACAACTGGGCTCCGAGCCCCAAATCGTGATAGTCGCGGTACTGGTGTGCCACTGTCGCAGAATATACGCGCCCTTCCCTCGGTATCGACGGGTTATTCCCACGGTATCGACGCGGTTTCGTCGCGGGGTATAGTGCCGGCGCGATTTTGTCTTGCGCTACTGCAGTGGTATTGACGTGCTATACTTGCGTCACTGGCGCACTATTGTCGTGCTATAGGCATGTTGCTGTAGCGATATTGAGGTATAGTCTTAGCTTTATACACCAACTACTGACCTGGGATTGCACAGCTGATCACCCAGGGCTCTACTGCTGTTCACTAGGTTCGATCGCTGTTCACCATGAAATTTACCTGTGGCCGTATTCATGAAACTATGGTAGCCTTCCGGGATGGTCCAAAGTTCGCACGCCGCATACATTGGCTGGTTCTCAAAACTATCCCGGGAGGTTCCTATAGGTTACAAGAACGTTTTTAGTGTGCGCTCGGAGGTTGGGTACCGTAATCGTTGCCGTGAAAATAAATGCATTGGGAGTGTTGGCTGCGGGCAAAACAACTGAATGGACGGCGACTATGTTATCGAAGCAGAGGGGGGGCAGCTGGCTATCGCAATTGGCCACGCCCATTTTTCGGTGCGGAAACTAATTTATAACACCTACCCGTGTTTTCCTCCCCTTCCAAGACCGGCACAGCCGCTGCGGCACGGAAAAATGAGCGTGGCCCAAAGAATGAACTTCTGCTGGAGACTCTGCTTCCCATTTCTGTGAAATTATTCGTCTAATCGGCCGAATATTCGGACATTGGGCCTTTCGAATAACCGAATTATTCGAAAAACTGACTTTCTCGACTATTCGGATAAACGAATTATCCGGAAATTTGACTTTTTTTGAATCGAATAATTCGAATATTCAATTATTCGTTTATTAGGCCGAAAATTCGTTGACATATTCTAATACACTCACATACACATACACATACACACATACGTACGCATGGACACACACACATGCACACATACACACACATAGACCCACAAGAAAGAGGTTGGAAATGAGGTGTGAATGAAACAAATGACAATGTTGAAAATGACGCCGAACCATGAGGTGGCAATGTGTTTGAACACGTTTCTTTTTGTCTCAACACAATCAACGTCGGCGTACGTGCAACTCTTGAAAACGACCATGTCGTGGGCTTGGAGCGACACCAAATCATCGACTAATGACAGCCGTATACTCGTGGGCTACTATAAAGTTGAAAAAAAGCCTTTTGCTAGTGGCCCACGAGCTTAGCCGGAGAATAACACGACAAAGGCGCGTGCGCCAGTTCGCGGTATTCTCGCCCCAGTCCCCATAGTCGTGAGCTAGGAGCCTCCCAGTGCCAGAGAGGGTTTTCTTAGCCTAATGAGTGAAATCAGGCAGTAGAGGCAGAAGAATAAATTGGCAAAGGCATGTGAATCACATCTAAATAGTAACGCTCCGTAGTTTGAATACTTCTAGTTGAATTGTTGGAAAATTTTCCGTGCACCTTATGAGTAGAGCAGGCACTGAAAAAAAACTTCCTTGCAAAATTTCTTCGCGAAAACAGAAATCATGGGAAGTCTTGTTTGTTAGGATCCCACTTATGGCTCCACCCATGGAAAATTTGCGGAGTGGTTCATTGCATAAACTTCTCCAACGAACGGTTGCTGTGTATACACCGACAAAACGTTTTTTTGCAGCCGGGATTCTGTGTTACCGTAACCCCATTCGCCGTGGAGCGCGTGATGATATCATCTAGCGCCAGCGTCGCACCTAAGTGGTATTTTAGACTGAGATCAGCCACGGGGAGTGTTTTTGTTTTGAAACTGTTTATCATTATTTATTATTTATCATCTACATTGTATTCTTAGGTATTTATAGCGCATTTCAGTGTTTTTCTTGCTTGTATCCCTTCACTTAAAAAGCTGTGTTCTTTTGAATTGCTTGCTGGCCCACCGTTTCTTATTTTCTAGGGGTCCATCTCGTCAGCAACTGATTGTTGGGCCCAAGATGAATGACAGGTATCGATGTTGAGATGAAAAATTGATATTGCTTAGCAGTAACGGTAGGCACGATACCGGACTAATTCAAACGATGATTACCTTACCAAAAATGTCTTCTTCTTCTTCTTTGCAGCCGCAGGAAGGTTTTTGTCAAAGGTTCAAGAAACGGGCGACTGAAACCGGATTCGTCCACAAATCCATTGTTGTCAGAGTGGTCGGCCTCTTTGGGCAATCAAATAGGTGTTCAGTTGTGTGGCCACGGCTACCACAGTCCGGGCACTCGTCAGGATTACTGCGATCGATCTTATGCAAGTATGACATCAGCATAGGGGAATGACCGCAGCGTAACGAGGCAAGGGTACTTCTAGCCCGCCTACCGAGTTCCATCTCGGTGTCGCTGACTATGGGTGGTACGACCCCCAATATGGGATTGACGGTCATCCTACTCAAGTGATCCCTGACGAACTTGGTGTGCTCCGCACGTAAAAGACGCAGACGATCCTTACCAAAAATGTGAATGCGTGCAGCACTAGAAAAACGAGCTTGCTGAAAATCTTTCACAGTCATGGTTTCTATTGCAGACCAAACTTTTTTATCAAACAAAGGTTCAGATATGGTACAATTTTTTTTTACAATTTCTTTCATGTCGTATGTGTGAATTCCTCAAGGAAAGTTCTCGCTGGCAGCCATTACATCGAAACACGTCGGTAGGATTAGCTTCGCCTCTCCTTCGAAAACAAGCTCTGCTTTCTTTCATTTTTTTGCACCTCAATTTTAGTGTATCCTTGCTTACTGAATAAATGGTCGTATAGCCTCTTCACTTCCAGACCGCAAAGGAAGCATTCGGCCATCTCTCTAAATAAGCAAATACTGGTCATTGAATAGAGTACCGAAGGAGTGAAGTTGCGATCGAATTCCCTATCTGAGCGACACATATAAAGACCTCGACTGATGTGAAAATTGTGATGTTGAACCGTGGATTTAAGAAATGGAACGATTCAGATAGAAATAATAAGAGAAAGGCATATGCACTGCAGCCATGGCTAGGTCTGCAAGGCAAGAGGTTCAGCTGGCACCTCGTCCGGAATTGACAAACAGTGGAGCACGTCTTCAGATGGTGAAGCTGTATACTGTAAGTGCAAATAGGGAATAGTTTTGCTCCTGTACGGTAATGGAAGATATAGAATATATTCAGCGAGGAAAACTGAAGAAAAACAGAGTGAAGCCTGGCAAAGTTAAGGACCTACATGAGCAATTACAGGAGATAAGGCGCACGTCACCCAGTGACAGAGCTGGGCCGTCCAGTGCCGTATGACTCACAAAAAACCGAATTCTTTGTGTTTTACACTTCTATATTGTAGAATATTCTTTCTGGCTCGTAGATTACTCTGAAGAATTTGGAAACGATGTTGTTAGACGACAACTGACAGATGAATATTGGAGCACCGACTTCTTATGCATTCATCTTGCAGTGCACAATCTGTGAAAGAACACATGCGTTGCAATTAGTATACCGAATCCACTTGAAGTTCCACCAATTCCCTTTCCTTAGAATTTTTGCGAGAATTGCGTTTTTGAGTGACGTTTTTCCTCACACTACAGTTATCCGAACCTCTTGGAGGCTAATGTAACCCTAACATACACTAAATATCGCAATTCACCTAGCTTGGATAGTTTATGAGCGAGGAAGTGCAGTGGGTTGTGAGAAAAAGCGCTCCAATGCTACGCCGCGACGCGAGCGCGCGCCCCCGACGGAGGCGAGGTGATGTAGATTTACGTAACACCACCATCCGTTGTGACAGGCTGAGAAAGCAAGGGGGGGGGTGTTGCATTTTTCATCCGTAACAGTATCAATTACGAAGAAATTTTCTCTGAGTCCGTCCCTGATAGTTTCGAAATTTTAGCGCTTGATATCATTCCTGAATTTCATAAGTCCCGGTTTATTGCGGTTTATAGAACCCCTTCCTGTTCCTCGGCGTCTAACGAATAATGTTATCCAGCCCACCCCCCCCCCCCCTCAATCGGCTCATTGGCCGTGGAACAGATTTTTGCATTAGAGCAGGCTTTTCGCGCTAGCCTTCTAATCTTCTCAGAAAGTATCAATATCACAATTTCGCAGGATTTCTCTATGGTACGAGCAAATTTCAAGTATAGAATGGCTCAATTCACATGTATAACTGGTTTCGATATAGTTTGACTGTATAACAATGAAATGTATCACTGAAGAACTATAATGAAAACATTCGATTTTTTTACGTTTTAGACATCAGTGAAGCATATAATTATGGTTATGAATGTACTATTCTAGAACTATTTTTGGCGTAGAATCCGATTATCGTCTTCGCAGCTGTCTGAAACCACTCTGAAAAAAGTTATACGCTTTTTTCAAAGCCTACTGGCAAGGTAAGGGTACTACCCCTAAAGCCATTGATGGTAGGACTTCGGCGTATTTTGGCTACCGTAATCCGGCAATCGCTTCAGGACCCAAAGCCCGTTTCCCTCGACATCGGAACCGCTTCGCAGCTTCATTCAGTTCAATCACAAGCGCTTCCGGTACGATTTCGCTCTGGAGCGTACTAGGTCATCCATGTACAGGCCATAAAACGGCCAATGTCTCACCGTCGACTGTGTACCACGCGCTGCGCGACCGCACGCGCGTCGGAAGCAGACGGGTTTTGGCCGCCGCGCGACGAGTTTTGGCCGCCGCGCGACGTTTCGGCCGCCGCGCGGCGGGCGAAACTCGTCGCGCGGCGGCCAAAACTCGTCTGCTTCCCACGCATGTGCGGGCGCGCAGCGCGTGGTACGCAGTCGACGGTGAGACATTGGCCGTTTTATGGCCTGTAAAGAGGTTGGATCACATCAGAAATTGTCAGCGCAGCGATTTTTTCAAACTTTCAAGCCTAATGTCCTCGAATCCTAGGCGTGATAGCTTACAAAGGGGCACTCAAACTGGAAATCTCACGTTGTGTTCATTATTGACTTCATAGGCCTCCTGACTCTCCTGATTTTGCAAGGGAAGGAAAACCCCGGGTTGGTGAGAACCTTGCGGAGTGTGGAAAACCACGGTGTATAACAAAACGTTTTTTAGCAGCCGGGATTCTGTGTTACCGTAACCCCATCCGCCGTGGAGCGCGTTATGATATCATCGAGCGCCAGCGTCGCACCTAAGTGGTATTTCAGACTGAGATCAGCCACGGGGAGTGTTTTTGTTTTGAAGCTGAGGGTATTTATCATCTACATTGTATTCTTAGGTATTACGGTTCCGATGTCGAGGGAAACGGGCTTTGGGTCCTGAAGCGATTGCCGGATTACGGTAGCCAAAATACGCCGAAGTCCTACCATCAATGGCTTTAGGGGTAGTACCCTTACCTTGCCAGTAGGCTTTGAAAAAAGCGTATAACTTTTTTCAGAGTGGTTTCAGACAGCTGCGAAGACGATAATCGGATTCTACGCCAAAAATAGTTCTAGAATAGTACATTCATAACCATAATTATATGCTTCACTGATGTCTAAAACGTAAAAAAATCGAATGTTTTCATTATAGTTCTTCAGTGATACATTTCATTGTTATACAGTCAAACTATATCGAAACCAGTCATACATGTGAATCGAGCCATTCTATACTTGAAATTTGCTCGTACCATAGAGAAATCCTGCGAAATTGTGATATTGATACTTTCTGAGAAGATCAGAAGGCTAGCGCGAAAAGCCGAGCATGCAAAAATCTGTCCCTCGGCCAATGAGTCGCTTGTGGGGGGGGGGGTGGGCTGGATAACATTATTCGTTAGACGCCGAGGAACAGGAAGGGGTTCTATAAACCGCAATAAACCGGGACTTATGAAATTCAGGAATGATATCAAGCGCTAAAATTTCGAAACTATCAGGGACGGACTCAGAGAAAATTTCTTCGTAATTGATACTGTTACGGATGAAAATGCAACACCCCTTGCTTTCTCAGCCTGTCACAACGGATGGTGGTGTTACGCAAATCTACATCACCACGCCTCCGTTGGGGGGCGCGCTTGCGTCGCGGCGTCGCATTGGAGCGCTTTCTCTCACAACCCACTCCACTTCCTCGCACACACACTATCCAAGCTAGGAGAATTGCGATATTTAGTGTATTTTAGGGTTACATTAGCCTCCAGGCGGCACGGATAACTGTAGTGTTAGGAAAGACGTCACTCAAAAACGCGATTCTCGCAAAAATTCTAAGGAAGGGGAATTGGTGAAACTTCGAGTGGATTCGATATACTAATTGCAACACATGTGTTCTTTCACAAATTGTACACTGCAAGATGAATGCACAAGAATTCGGTGCTCCAATAATCGTCCGTCAGTTGTCGTCTAACAACATCGTTTCCAACTCCTCCGACTGCCCCGCGACTTTCAGAGTAATCTACGAGCCAGAAAGAATATTCTACAATCTAGAAGTGTAAAACACAAAGAATTCGGTTTTTTTGTGAGTCATACGGCACTGGACGGCCCAGCTCTGTCACTGGGTGACGTGCGCCTTATCTCCTGTAATTGCTCATGTAGGTCCTTAACTTTGCCAGGCTTCACTCTGTTTTTCTTCAGTTTTCCTCGCTGAATATATTCTATATCTTCCATTACCGTACAGGAGCAAAACTATTCCCTATTTGCACTTACAGTATACAGCTTCACCATCTGGAGACGTGCTCCACTGTTTGTCAATTCCGGACGAGGTGCCAGCTGAACCTCTTGCCTTGCAGACCTAGCCATGGCTGCAGTGAGTTTCATTTGTTTGAGGAGCTCGTTCAGCTTCTCAAGAGCTTCGTCAGTGTTTTCTCTAGCCAGTGCCTTTGCCGTAACTTCAACTTCTGCGTAATTCTGAAATACTCACAATTAGCGTCTTTAAGATATTTTTTTTACCTTTGTCGAAAGTTTTCGAAAAAAAAGGAAATCCTTTACAAACGCTTGCGATTGCGTGTAGAGCCTGGTAACAGAGCTCCCTTGTCTTTTGGGCTGAAGTTGCTTCCTCTTGATCGTTGAGCTGTGCAGCTGCTCCTTGCCTCTCTATTTCCGTCTCAGGGCCCTCCCCTTCCAACTGCACCTCTTGAGCCGATTTGCCAGCAGGGATGCATTCAAAGCCAACATTGCCATACGTTTTAACTGCATGTCTGTGGATGCAGGCGATTCCAGTCCTGTTGTCCAGACAGGTGCATGTCCACCCATAAGGACATACATCGCAGAGGCGGCAATGGACGTTACTCTGAAAGAATTTTATTATAGTCCTGTGGACGACCGCAAGCTCCATCTTCTGTGTGTCTCTCATGACAATGAACGGCTAATCCCTCTTGACTTCCTTGTTTCTCACCACAGATAGGACATGTGATTTGCGACTTCGCGAAATTCCGTTGCTCCTTCAGTTCATTGCACTGGTCCTCGGAGAAGTGATGAACATTCTTCAAGTGCCGGTAGAAACTGTGTTTATGGAGCACCTTGCTGCAAACAGGGCACACATAGTGATCCGCGTCAGCCATATTAGAAGAATTATGTTCCTCGTAACAGCCGGCTGTTTCGAAAGAAGACTAACATACTTCCTACAGCGCGGGAAATTGTTCAAAGTCGATTTGGCTCGCCGTCACTGGGTTTCGAAATGTTCTGCGCTAGTAGAGGTGAACTTGGTTTGAGTTCGATAATCTGGACAACTTTGTTGGAGATATAAGAGAGGAATTGTGTTCTCTGGAGAATATTTTCGATTCAATAACTACTTAGCATACTTTCCCAATCATCACGCACACAGTTTTTCTGACTAAAACTGTAGCATTCAGTTTCTAAGCAGTATAGTGTGCTTGAAATGACGTGTTTCCGGGGATTAACGATATGTTAGTATCAGATTATAGGAATGCATATAAGTATTCCAAATGCAAAAGCGAACAGACTCCTGTGCTTCAGTTGATATTGATTCTGAAAACCTATTTCTTGGAACCCATTTTAGCAAAAATACCGTCTATTCGACTCTTCTAAAACGCTTGGATTATTCGACAACGACACTGGTTTCTCAAGCAAAATAATTGCTGTTGTTGTAACTGCTTTACAGCTACTAGACGACAGATGAGAGATGAATATTGGAGCACCACCTCCTTATGCAATCATACTGTGATGAATAATGTGTGAAGAAACACGTGTATTGCAATTAGTATCCCGAACCCGCTTGAAGTTTTATCAATTCAAGTTTTATCAATTTTCAGGTTTAATTACCCAAGTTTTAGGTACCTTGCTGTTCTCCGGCCTACCACTCGTATACTTGATGGTTGGATATCAAATGCGCTATTGAATCGCACGTATCTCGTCAAGCAGCCGACGTTTATATATACTGCTCTTGATCTATTGTCAACGTCTACTAACTGCGAGTACCTCTGTGGCGGGGTGCGAAATCATATACTCGATTTTTCAACAAGCCACCATCACAGGTCTATTAGCTTCAACTCATCTGTTTCGTAAGTATGCCTAACCGTGTTCGCCGCTCTGCTGTTCAGACGCGAGCATCAACAAGTCGCGGCGGAGAAGTTGGATCACAAGCACCGTTGGATTTTGCTAGTGCTGTTGTGGAATCGATGAAGGATGAAACGCTTCCAACGCATCTGAAGCTTGTGATAAGCGAATTCTCGTCTATGAGGGAGAAGTTTGATTTGATCATGTCGAAGAATCTTGAACTTGTAGATGAGAATAGGTCATTAGCCGCTAAGAATGCCCAGCTACTTCAGGATAATGCCGTATTACAAGCTGAGATTGTTACTCTCAAGTCTGAGCTTTCCCACAACTTAACTGTGCGCTCATTCTCTCCTGTTAGGCCTACTAATAACTGTGATTGCACGTTTGAGGAACGTGAGAGGAAGCGGTCGGTAATGATCTCTGGTATTGATGAATCTTCCGATGTCACATCATCGGTAAGGGTATTACATGATGAGAATTGTATTGCTAAGATATTAGATCATTTGGAGGTTGAGTGCAGGCCCACATCCATTTATCGGATGGGTAAGCCGAATTCTGGTAGGTCACGCTTGATTAAGTTGGTCTTGCCTACAACGTTTCACGCTAATCTAGTCTGTCGTCGAGCCCACTGGCTCAAATCTTTCTCCTCCAGGGGGGTCTTTATAAGGCCCTCTCTTTCAAAGGAGGAGAGGGACAGGGTCAGGGCCCAACGGCAGCGTCCCAACTCTAGTCGTGGGAATATCGTTGCTCCTGTAAATGTAAGTTATGCCAGCACCTCGAACATTGTAACTGATCCTTCTGCATCTTCCCTGGGTGACCCAGCCCCTACGAGCTCGGGAAACTGCTAAACTCTCCCCGGATAAATTTGTGCCGCCTTACATGTATTGCCACTAACATTCGCTCTTTAGTAAAGAACGTTGACGCGGTGAAATTCTTGCTTCAAAAATTCGACACGGACATTATCTCTCAATTGAAACATGGTTGAACGGTGGGGTTGGGTCGGTTTCTCTACTGGGTGACTGGTGCTCGCATTACGAAGTTCTGAGGTCGGACCGTCTTCGCAAAAAGGGTGGAGGAGTTCTTTTTCTGGCTAGGAAACTTTTTTGTCCAGTTCTTTTGTTCCAGGATTCGGTCCCTGATGCATATGAAATCCTTTGCACGGATTTGGAAATTGACTTGAAACCCATACGGTTTCTGGTTGTGTACAGGACACCATCTTGTACTTCGAATTTGTCTGAGCAACTGTTCAGTACCATCGGCGACCTTATTTCTTGTAGCTGGCCTTCTATCCTCACAGGCGATTTTAACCTCCCGGATATCAATTGGAATGAACCATCTGCTTTTGCCAATGTGAGTTCCATCTCAAGAAGTTTTTTAACTGTGTGCTCGAGTCATAGCCTTGAGCAATTTGTTAGGGCGTCGACCCGTGGTGGTCATGTTCTTGACCTAGTTCTGTGTAATGATAGCTGTATGGTCAATTCAGTAAGCATTTCTCCGCTGTTGGGGTCCAGTGATCACTCTATCGTTCATTTTGCACTTAACCTTCCGAGGTGTAATGCTCCCGTTGTATATAGAAGGAATTTTAGGAAAGTAAGTCTCGATGCTATTCGCAATCATTTACTTCATGTAGACTGGTTCGGTTCCTTGGACACTGTTGTCAGTGTGGACGAGAAGTACGAGCTTTTTCTTTCTATCATCCATCATTGCATTGATACTTTCGTTCCCCTCGAAACGTGTTACCGTAATAAACGAAGACTCCCACCGCATTTAACCAACCGTGAGCGGTTGAGATCGGAGGCGTGGCATTTGGCTAAAACTCAGGACTGTGCTGAGTTCTGGGAACGGTTCAAAAAAGTTAGTGAACGTTTTGCTAATAAATTGAAGAAGTATAATAACCATACTGAGAAAAAAGCGGTCGAGTCAAGTGATAAACATTCCTTTTTCAGATTTATCAACTCTAAACTGCGGGAAAAACCAGGTGTTGGGGTTCTCAAAAACCCCAATGGGGCATTGGTGAGGAATGCTAGTGATAGAGCTGAGTTGTTGGCGGACGTATTTCAAAAGTCGTTTTCTGACGTCTCTTCTATGGACAGTCTACCTGTCTCAAATTCTTTCGCTGTTATGGCTGATTCATGTTGGTTTTACAAAGATGAAATTATCAAGGAACTTCTTGCCTGGCCTTCATCCAACTCTATCACTTCCGACGCCATACCACTCAGCTTTGTCAAGCAGATCGCTCTTGATATTGCAGGTCCCCTGGAGTATATTTTCAATCTGAGCTTCATGTCCAGTGAAGTCCCCATCAAATGGAGGCAATCATTTATTATTACCCCCATTCCAAAAAAGCCCCCTTTCACAGACCCCGCTAATTTCAGGCCAATCAGTATAACATCTATTTTCTCACGGCTGTTCGAAAAAATTCTGAACAAGAGAATCGTTTGTCACTTGGAAGCAAATCAGGTTATCTCTCCCTTCCAACATGGTTTCCAGGGAGGGAAGTCCACTGTGACGGCAACCATAGAAGCACTAAACAAGTGGACGGCTTTCCTAGATGTTGGGAAGAGTGTTGATGTTGTCTATTTTGATCTTGCTAAGGCTTTTGATAAGGTTCCTCATGACAAATTATTGCAAAAACTCTCAATGGTTGGTATCCATCCGCGAATAGTTTCATGGATACGTTCGTTCCTAACTGACAGGACGTTCTCGGTCTGTGTTGACTCTTCTCACTCAACTCCAAGGCCAGTCCTGAGTGGTGTACCACAAGGCGGGGTATTGTCGCCCATACTTTTCAACATATACACTCACGAAATCGCCGGTCTTGTCACTTCCTGTGGCACCGGTTTCAGTGCATTTGCGGATGATATCAAGATCTATCGGGACGTTTCCCAACCGGAGAACTGTATCTTGCTACAACAGTCTGTTGACATTATTAGTACTTGGTCTCGCGATTGGAATCTCCCGTTGGCAAAAGAAAAAACGAAGGTTCTCCACTTGGGTAATAGCAATGCCAACAGTAAATATACTGTCAGTGGCTGTCAGATCCAAGAAGTTGACCAAATAACTGATTTAGGGTTCACTATTACTACAAGTCTGAGTTTTGATAAGCACTGTGAATCTATCTCGAATAAAGCAACTTTTGCTATGAATATTATTTTCAGGAGGTTGTCAACTTGCAATCCCTCTGTGCTTATCAGAGCTTACACCACGTATGTAAGGCCTCTACTCGAGTACGGTACCCCGGTATTCAACCCCGCCAAACTCAAGAACATTAATAGATTGTAAAAGATACAGAACAATTTTACTAGAAGAGTTCTTATCAGACAGCATGGCTTCATTTATGGACAATTGCCCTCCGCTGCTGACAGGAATGCACTCTTTGGCCTAGAGCCTTTGGTTCTCAGAAGGAAAAAAGAACGATTTGTTTCTGTTCCATCATATCCTTTTCAATGGCAAGTTTGGTCTTAGGCCTGGGGATTTTGTGAGAACGAGAGATTCGGTAACCCGGGGGGGGGTCCGATTAAATTCCACCGTACCGTGTCAAACCTTGAGTGTCGGCGCTGCTTTTTCACTAATAGAATTGTTCCGGTATTCGAAGATCTCAGTAGGAACGATACTATTCCTATAAACTTCGGCGCCTATAAGAACTTAGTGCACATGAAACTGGCTTCCGGGGAGCGGCGGAGTGACCCTCCGTAGTGCTGGGTTGCTCGTTTCCCTGTGCTATTCTTCGGACTGATCCATCGTTGTTCTCGTTTCATTGGTTTACAGTATCTTTGCTTTGAATATTCCGTTTGAGGTTGATAGTTTGTTTTCCTGTTTTCTCTTTTTTTTTCTCCACACGAGTGTAAACTTGTGTAAATAAATATATAATATATATGATCTAATTCCGCAATCGCGTTCAGTCCGCAAAGTCTCATTATCACAATCGTAAAAGCGAAGCGGTTGTTTTGAGAATGATTCTAGTTGAATTTTTTAAAAACAACCGCTTCGCTTCTACGATTGTGATAATGAGGACTGAACGCGATTGCGGAACTAAACTGTAATTCCCTTTTCTTAGTATTTTTTTGCGAGAATCGCGTCTTTAAGTGACGTTTACCCCAGCATAGTAGCAGGAAACGCTGTTTGGGAGCCGGTGTACTCCTCACATACACTAAATATCGGAATTCACCTAGCTGAAGTAGTGAACGGGCGAGGAACTGCACTCTACGGTGAGAAAGAGCGCTCCAATGCTACCCCGCGGCGCGAGCGCGCGCTCCCGACGGAGGCGAGGTGATGTAGATTTACGTAAGCCCGCTTTCAGAGTTCGATCGCCGCGCGATGCGATGGCATGTTTTGAATACGGATTGACGTGATCTCGATCGATGCTCATGGTTATCATCCCATCGCATCGCACGGCGATCAAACTCTGAGAGAGGCCTAACATCACGGATGCTCAGAACGTCGGAGGGCCGTGTGCCCGGGAATTTCCGACCAAGGGCGAGCGGCGGGGGCCATGTTTGCGAGCGGAGAATCATCAGGCGCGAGGCGGGGGCGCCACCAAATTTCGTTAGCTTGGTCCTGCAGGGAAAATTCGAAACATAGGAAAACATGTTAACTCGGACAAATCGCATGACACGTTGAACACCAGAGTCAAACCCGTGCCACATACGGAGCACAATCTTATGGCTGGGCATGATTCACTTCATTTATTTTCATGCCCAGCAAAACCAACCTCTCTGTCTGCTCGTGATATGTGGAAGAAGCCGTGTGACGTCGCCGCCTTTTTGGGCCTATGAGAAGAAGCTCCGATGTGGCTGATAAGAAGAAGAAGAACAATCTTATGGTGACTTCACTGCAGGCACCACTGAGTAAGTACTTACGTTATCGCGCACTTCGCGCGGTGGCAGTAAGGTAAGTTCCCCAGTCTAACGATTAGACTTGAATGGGACACCCACCATGGGGTTTGGAAAATTTTGGAGAAGGGTATAGCACCCGCCCAGGTTGTGGGAGAGGTGGTTCCCGGAGATCGTTATACAAGGAATCAATCATTTGAGCGATGACACCGTGGAGATGTTCTGCCCGGGCCCCGCGCCCTTTTGCTTGGATGTCCGGGCGCCCATTATGAGTCATGGAGCTGGGGCGGGGACCTGTAGGGCCCCAGGCGCGGAGGGGGGCCCTGTACTGGATGTACAAGGCCCTTTTAGCGAGTGGGTTAGGTAGTTTGCGATCGTTACGATTACACGACAGAAAACCAGATAGTAATAAGAATTTATTAAGGCAACGAAGACTAACAATGATAAAAATGTACAATAATAATGATGTCCTCCGAAATCAAAGAAGGAGGCACGGAGACGTGACGCGGGTAGGTGGCTCCCTATCCTGCCATTCCTCTCCTTTTATGCCCTCACGCCTTAGGCCCCGCCCATGTCACGCCTCTTCAACGGTGGTCGGTAGGTCAGCGGTTGCGCTGACCTCTCGCTTCTCCACATGCCTCCCCCCTCCTGAGCCGATGCCCTCATCGGTACGTAGTCCAATCTTTTCAGCTCCGGTAGCTCTATCACTTTAGCCACTTTCTTCCTAATCATATCGTACAATGTCTTCGCACAAGCTACGGTACAATCAGAACCATAATATGCTAAACATATCTCAGGACTGCCTACTTCACAATACACGTGTCCATTCTCAATTTTTGAGCTTGATGCCATCACAAATTGTCCTTGACCGGATCTTTTGCCAATAGTACCATCTAGCATCAACCAGATTTCAACCAACTTTTTCCACAAAGTACTATTCTTTTCAACAATCGGAGGCCACACACTAACAATTCGGCCACCATTCTCAAAATGCTCATTGCACAACTTTACAATAGCGCAAATAGTGTCTTCATCGAATTTCGGATCTAACGGCCAAACGATGACCCATGTCGAGTTGCTTGACCATTCTCCCAAGACTTCTCGAAGCTGCGAAAACGAAGCAGCGACACGCGTGTGGATTCCTCTTTTGATACCGTCCTTTTGCAGCAAGGCGGCACTCGCGGGTGCTGCAAATGCCGTGGGACCATCACGAATAGGCCTTTCCGCCCTTTCCTCATCATCCAGCTGTTTCTTGAGCTTCTTCAATGCCGCGTCGTATGTGTGTGCGAAACCGAAATTCTCAATTTTTGCGTGCTTCTTTATTGCATCTGTCACACACATAAACTGCGTCCAGTCCAGGCATTTCTCGTACGCTACTTTCAGTACTTGTTGTAGCGCTTCCTCGTCCAGGCACGTTGCCTTGTCGTTCCAAAACTTGATCTTTGATTTCAGATCGATGTCTTTCCTACAGAAAATGCTGGCGGCGCGCCATGCATTCCACAGCGATCCAAACGGCATATTCGCGTATGCCCCGGGGAACTGGATGTCCTTCATATCGCGTAGCTTCACACCATCGAAGCAACCATCAGCACACGAAAATTCCAGATGACCACGCTCGTGCTTCGACCGGATCTCGATACCTCTGGAAATGAAATTTCTTATTCTCCGGACCTGTACACGTGGTTTTCTGCCTCTTTTACCCCTACTGGTTACGGTGTCGATCCGATCATCTGGGATGTAGGTCGGCACTACCCTGAGCATATCAAAATTGACCCTAATAGGTTCCGCATTTACGCCAATCCTATTGATCAAAGCTGAATTTTCACTTGTCTGAATCACTCGGAATGGCCCCGCCCATTCGCAAACTAATTTTGGATGGGAACTTGCCGCTTTCTCTTTCGGGGATCTCATGTACACACGCTCACCTACTTTTGGGAGCCTATCCACCTCCACCGCTTTCCTTTTATCGTACTCTCGTTTCATTTTCTCTCTTATCCTCTCATTATACTCTTTTACCCTCTCTTGAATTTCTGACACAGATAGTAGCAACTGCGCTTTATAGTCTTCCCTACTCTGGTCCATGCTGTACCAAGTTATGCCTCCATTCGGGATCACTGTAGAGGGATATGCTGGATCCATCCCATGCAATATGAAGTATGGACTCTCTCCCGTCGCACTGTGAGGAGTCACATTATATGCGAACATACAGAAAGGTAGACGTATATCCCATTCCATAGGCACAACAGTACTCCGTCTAAGCATTGCTATTATAGTACCATTCAAGCGCTCCGTAACCCCATTCTCTCTCGGGTTATAGCCTTTCGTGGTCACGTGATTCACGTTGGTGATCCTCGTGAGTTCCTCCATGATTCTATTCTCGAACTCTCCGCCTTTATCCGGCAGTATGGTTTTTGGCCAGCGGCACCCCTCCGCTATCCATCGAGAAAACATAACTTTCGCAACTGTTTCTGCACTCTTATCCGGAACTGGGTACGCCGCAGCAAATTTTGAAAAATGATCGATGACCGTTACTGCGTAGCGATTTCCGCTCGACGTAATTCCTAATTCTAGTATATCTACGCCAACTATTTCGTACGGCCGCACAGTAACCACAGGTTTCAACGGGGGCGTGATCACAGTTCTCGGGTTGCTTACAAAACATTTCTGACACTCTCGCGTCCACTTATGTATATCTTGCGACATCGTTGGCCAGAAAACCTCCTTTTTGAGCCTGTTCAACAATTTATGCGCACTGAAATGTCCTGCAAATGTGCCCGCATGCGCTTCATGAAAGATTTCGTAACGCGCACTTTTCGGAGCCACAAATACCTAACTTCCGTCAGACTGATACATTTTCAAATCACCATCTTCTACTACGAAATCAGCAACTCGTGAAGGTTTCGCTGCTCCCGTCCATGTTACTTTACCCTGAGTATCTCCATCTTTTAGTGCCTCCAAAACTGCTTCAAAATCTTCATCATCTTCCAGTTCAGTCATCCATCTGGTCTTTTCCTTCACTCTCATCACATTAACCACTTCTTCATTCAATCCTCCCATGGACTCCTCACTAGCCCATTGTGCTGCTCCTCTACTTAACGCGTCTGCTACTGCATTCGTTTTACCTTTTATATACTTTATTTCCAGGTTATAACGTTGCAGCTCGAGGGACCATCTCAATACTCTGGCTGAAACGTTACTCCGATTGAACAGTGCCGTCAATGGCTGATGATCTGTTAATATTTTTGTCGGCAGCCCATAAATAAACATGTGAAAGCGCCGCACTGCGAAAACCACTGCTAACGCCTCTAGATCTGTTACGTGGTATCTCTTTTCAGCTTTACTCAGCCCTTTCGATGCGAAATACACTGGATGGAGATTCGTATCATCACCTTCTTGGGAAAGAACCGCTCCCAATCCCGTCGTGGACGCATCCGTGCAGATCACAAATGGTCTTGAACCGTCTCTAGCCTTTTCAATATCAGGCTGCATAAGAACCGGAGATGACGAAATCATTTTTTTCACTTTTTCAAACGCTTCCTGATGTTCACCAGTCCATGTCCATAGCGATTTCGGCGACGTCAAGGAAAACAAGCAACCTGTCATTTTTGCGAAACCAAGGCAAAATTTCCTATAGAAGGAGGCCATCCCCAGGAACGTTCTCAACTCCTTAGCATTTTTGGGTACCTCATATTTTCCAATAGCCTCAACTTTTTTCGAATCCATGTGAATGCCCTCACTGTCAATGACGTGTCCCAGGAAGTTCACCCTGGTCTGCAGCAGAACACATTTCTGGGCCTTGAGACGTAGTCCCGCATCGCGCAGTAACGTACAGACTTTTCTTAGCAATTCTATGTGTCGCTCCCGTGTACTCGTACATATGATTATGTCATCAATGTAACAAAATACTTCTGCACCCAAAACCTCATGGAGCACTGAATCCATCAGCCGTTGAAAAACCGGAGGGCTTGTGCTTAATCCAAATGGAGTAACCCTGAACTGGAAAAGACCTTCTGTTGTCACAAAGGCCGATTTTTCCATTGCTTCCGGAGTTAGCGGGATCTGCCAGTACCCACTACAGAGGTCAAGTGTGGAAAAATACGATTTCCCTGACAGACTTTGCAAAACCGCATCTATCGTAGGTAAGGGATACGAGTCCTACTTGATTCTTTTGTTCAACTCTCTGTAGTCTACGCACAATCTCAGACTACCATCTTTCTTTTCTACCAATACAATAGGAAAAGCCCATTCTGAACTGCTTTTTTCGATAATTTTTCTGTCTTCCAAGTCTGACAGCAATTCTCTGAGTTTCTCTCTTATGCCCAACGGAACCGGCCTCGCCTTCAGTTTGATTGGCTTATGATCTCCAGTATCAATGCCCATTTCTATCCTATTCGTTCCTGTCAACTCCCTATCACATACTGCAAATGCGTCCGGTATTTCGTCTAAAACTTTTTCGATATCATCACTCAACTGTTCCACTTTCGATCTCACTTTCACCTGATCATGCAACATAGCTCTCCTGTCTTCTTGATTAACATCTAGTACCTCACCATCCATCATCAAAGGATTCAGATCTTCCCATCCTTCTTTCCACTTTTCTGTACCCCAATTTCCGATTTCCTCGCCTTCTTTCAAAATCATTGGCTCCTCGCTATCATTTATGACTGGTAGTTGCACGCTGTGATCCTTTATTTTGAAAACTCCAGCAGCCATGCCATTTTTGCTGGGCCATACTACTTTCTCACCACTTTCCTCCTGCCCTTCACATCGTGCCGATACTAATGCTTTGCCGTATGGGGGAATATAAATGCGCCGAGCAACCACAACTTTGTTCAACTCGTTAACCGGCGCAATAGTTTCTGGTGACAGTATCATTTGCAATCCCAGTTTTTCTAACGCATTTGTTCCTAATAATATTTCTTCATCATTCTCATCCGAAATATGAAATGCCACCGCAACTTTCTTTCCCCCTTCTACCTCCACCATTATCTTCACAGCTCCTAGGAATTTCATCTGATTGCTTGATGCGTCATAGACCGGGACCATGGATTCTTTTGCTACCACCTCCAACTTGTCCACATCGACCCCAGCCTTCTGAGCCCTTGCCAATACTCCCACTGGTACCATGCTGATCATCGATCCAGTGTCTACCACCGCCGCCACGCGCCTATCCAGCAACTTCGCCCAAACCGTCATGGTCTTCCCAACTAGCAGCGTCTCATCTCCCGTATTCACATTACACCTGAGCCCTAAACTCCGGGCGTTTTCAATTATTGCTGACACCCTGTGCTTATTGCCAGCCGTGTCACTGCCACTAGAGTGTCTGCCTGTCTGCGTCTCCTTCCTGATTGACTTATTTCCTATTTGTTTCACCTGGGGCCTCTTCAATGGACAATCTTTACCAATATGACCCACCTTCTGACAATTATAACACCTTCTATTATCCTTGCTCTCACTGCCAGCCGCCTTTTCTCGTCCATATTGATCTTCACCAAACCCATTCCGTGTTCTTGATCGATCCACCTCCCTTTGCCTGCTACTATCACCTCCACTGCGCACTCCTTGATTGCTGACCGATTGATTTTGGAAACGTGGTCGATCTACCGCCCTTTGTCCATCGCCTTCAATTCTACTTCTGCCATATTCTCGTCTTCCAGCGTCGTTCTGGTACGCTGTCGACCGTCCTCTCCAGCCATCCCTTCCGTCCCTACGCTTACTTTCCCCTGGTGCCCATATGGCCTTAGATTGATCCATGGTAAGCGCTAGCTGCTTAACCGATTCGTAGGCATCCTTGGGGTCGACCTGTTGGAGCGTACTCAATAAATGAAGATGCTCTGGCCAATCCCTAAGATTATCCAATAGTATTTGAGCATACCCTAGGGACCTATCGCTGAGACTAGCCGAGGGGTTAGCCTGCCGACCAAGTTTTTCTAGAACTACACAGAAATCTGAGACACTTTGTCCATGATGTCGCTTTAAATTCCGAAGTTCTGTCAAAGCCCGTAGTCTCCCAGCAGTTGAATCATTAGCCAAGAGTTTTCTCAATTCTTCCACCACGGCCTCGAAACCCGACGTCCTCTCATTCTTAGGCAAAGACAAGAATACACTTTTCGCCCTACCCTCCAGATGATCATCACATAATATGTCCAACAGGGTTTCGTCATCAGAAATCACATTTCTGTATTTTCTCTTGAACCGGCGCATAAACTCATTGAAGTTTTCGGATCGATTCCCTTTGAAAACCCCTGGGTGCACACACGCATTGGCCTGCATTAATGCCCACAAGTTCATGGAATCCTGACCTGACTCCCGTGCCGCCTCCACCCGTGATGTCTCCAAATGCTGCCTCGAGTCTTGCACGCAGGGCACTCCAGTCCGTGAATTCGGCGTTCTCGTTGTCGTGCTCTGGAATTCCAAACTTTCGGTACAGACACCCATATTCCTCAACATTCGCTGTCCACACCTACCCATTGATCCACCATCGTCGAGTTCCATTTTGTCATCGACCTGGGCTCGCTGTTGACTCCTTCCCTGCGATGACTGAACATCGATCAGCACACTGCGAACGTCCCTGATATTTGTCTGAAACAAATCACATATATCGGAGATCAATACTCCATCGGCCTCTGTGGTGTTGATGAAGTCATTCAGATCTTCCACACTTTCTATTCCCCTGTCACTCAGAATTCCGAAAAGTTCACGACCAAACTGTTTGTACCCGACCGCGCTGGCTTTGATTGCCTCCAATTTTCCACAAGCCCTACTGACCTGCTCATTCAAAACTTTGGTCAGTTGTTTTCGGTACTTGTCCGCAATCCTAGCTGACTCCAAATCTTCGCCCACTCTCGTGTGAATAGCTCTAATTTCCAGCCACCCAAATCCTCGAGTGCAAATTCAACACTGGGTTGACCAACCTGCGACACTGCATTCCCTTCCTTTCTCGAACTGCCTGACCCGTCCTCGACGCCGTTTCCATTCACCATTTCACTGAAAATGCGATTCTCATCCATGAAACTCATTGTACAGACTGCTATACTACGCGAAATACACCACGCCTATCAATATGGCAGTCCAGTCCTCAATCCTATAGCTAGCAGTCCCAACTCTCGATCCTCCAGCTAACTCACTCTCACTCAGCACTGACACTGTAGCACCTAGGCGGCTTACTTTGCACCTTTCTCCGCTACTCCAGTGTCCTAGCTAAGCTATTCTGTGGTTTCGGGCGGCTTACTTTGCACCCTTGTCCCACGAGCCTCACGCTAATCGATGAACTGTATTGATCCTCTTGGCCCACCAGAACCTTCTAGGGCCTTCCTCAACCTGACCACAGCCTCTGGAACCTTCCGGCTGTCCACTCTTCTCTCACTAGTCCAGACTGTAATCGATACAATCGTTAGTACCTAGCACTCGAACGGTTCGGCCCCCATGTACTGGATGTACAAGGCCCTTTTAGCGAGTGGGTTAGGTAGTTTGCGATCGTTACGATTACACGACAGAAAACCAGATAGTAATAAGAATTTATTAAGGCAACGAAGACTAACAATGATAAAAATGTACAATAATAATGATGTCCTCCGAAATCAAGGAAGGAGGCACGGAGACGTGACGCGGGTAGGTGGCTCCCTATCCTGCCATTCCTCTCCTTTTATGCCCTCACGCCTTAGGCCCCGCCCATGTCACGCCTCTTCAACGGTGGTCGGTAGGTCAGCGGTTGCGCTGACCTCTCGCCTCTCCACAGCCCCGCCTCGCTGAGTGGTGGGTACGGGGGCGCGACCCTCCGACGTTCTGAGTGGTATGATATTCGTCATTAAAGCGGCCGCATTTTTTGCGGCGGGGTCGACTGCGGCGCGGTCGCGGCGCGCCCCTACTGGCGCTTCGCCAGAGCAAGGTTTCCGTCCTTACTTTCAGTCATAGCGGTGTACTTGTCAGTGAAAAGCAGGCCGTATAGTAGCAATAACTGTACTGACAAAGAATCATGAAATTTTGGAATAGGCTGAAAGGCAGGGTACAGCAGCCTTCCGGCGAGGTTCTTGCCGGATTAAAGGCCGACTATAATAACTTTTTATTTGGGAAAATCTACGATCCCAACGGTATTGTATTGAAATGTTTCACATTCCTAGCATGTAAAATGCTTCGAATTAAATTTTCTACTTTGTTCGGGGAATTTTCGCAAGCGATCTCCATCACTGCTTAAAAAAACCTTGACTAACTCAGAACATTGGACCGCGCTTCCCGATCACCAAATACCGGGCGACCAATCGCTGCTCGTCCGGGTCGCCCGGAATGGTGAATCGGGTCGGCCGGAATTTCGAAACTCTGGCGACCCGCATCATGATTTTTGGCGACCCGGAGCACCTCCCCGGGTCGCCGAAATTTATGAACCGGGTCGCCCGCAAGTCTGGGGAATTTCAGCGACCCGGTGCGAGATTCTCGGTCACCCGCAAGCTCTCCGCCGCTCACCAGAAAAAAAAATTATATATATACTGTGCTTATCTGGGTCAAATTCCGGTCCGTAATTGCGTCTCGACACGCTTTGCGGCCGCGCGCTTTCGAGTCGGAAGAGTTTCCAGCGCCGCAGCTGCCGATCTGTTGACTCTAGGTGGGTTTTAGGAACTGGAAACTAAACAAAATCTAAGAAAACTGTATAAAAAAGCCATATCGAGTCGGCTTTAGAGCCGGAAACTCGATTGGCTCGAGCGCGCGCGGCCCGAGAGCGTGTCGAGGCGCAATTGCAGGACCGGAATTCGACCCAGATAAGCACAGTATATATATATATATATATATATATATATATATATATATATATATATATATATATATATATATATATATATATATATATATATATATATATATATATATATATATATATATATATATATATATATATATATATATATATATATATATATATATATATATATATATATATATATATATATGCGCTTACACACGAGAACTCTTTCACTTTTTCAATTTATGATTCATTATTAATTCACGTATCAACATTCATTCACAGCACTTCTATTAATCTAAGTAACAGCTGCATTCAGAGAACAATTCATGAGGGTGACAATTTCTCACGAGAACTTCTATTTACCAGTTGTGTGAGCGAAATTAGTGAACAACGCAACGAATTTCACCGGTTCAACACAGAGGAAAAGGAAAAAATTTCAAAGCCTAACTGATAATGAGATCAATACTGTTACATATAACATGATAAAATCATAGCATTCATGCAAGCAAATGAATCATAGAACATGGTGACGGCAAAGAAGCAATCAGGGTACGGCACGAGGTGTGGACAAGGCCAATGTTACCCAGACCCCCTCCGGGAACAAATTGTTGGCGATTTTCTCAAATCCCCACCCCAGGAGCGTGACTTGATCTGCTTTTTTAAACAATATTCCAAAAATGCCCTACTCACCTGCGCAGCTCAGCCCCCCCCCCTACCTGTGGATATCCACACCCCGCGCCTTACCCTGGCAGCAAACCTTTTCAAGAGCTTCAATAGATTGTTTCGAGGCAGCTATTTTAAGGACGCCACCTCACCTCCTAATGCATAGTGAAACCTAATTTTGGAGAGCTTATTAGCAATCAAATCATTTTTCACGTATCTTAGCAAGCTCGTGCTAGTGCTCTTCATCCTATACGATTCATAAGACCACTCGATTTCTCCCAATCATCTTCAACAAAACCCTACAGCAAGACACGTTCGAGGGCGAACTCTTCAAATTCAACTTGCGCGCTTCGTGCCGGCAACGCCCTGAAATACAGAATCTTCTTATTCATAGCTACCGAAACTGGTTAAACGACCTCACAACTATTCACCCGCAACGTTTATACCCCGATTCTGAAACATTTGAAAGGCACTACACATGGACCGCCGAAGCAAGTGAACAATTTTAATTTAATGGCTCGGATAATTAAATTCTTCGCGATTGAAAAAAAAAATTAGGAACGCCTTCTTTGTCGATGAAAACTAGTGTCATAATTTTTTTCCGACCTCTTACCTAACTTTCGCAAAATTTCATTGTGGGTCAGAGGTCAGGTCACTCCCCCTCAGCCCCCGCTGTATTCGGTCGCAACCCTACTGGGGCCTGCTGGCTGGCGGATGTGGCAAGAAGCACTATAGGGACCTAAATTCGCAAAGAACAAAAACTGCTTCAAAGCACCAGAAAAAAAGCGTTTGGACCTCGTGCCATGGATGTTTTTGAAGCTTTTACCGCATTTAAGAGAAGAAAAACGACTGCTTTCACCGCCGTAGGAGTTACAATCAGAGAGAAAAGAAAGAAGAAGTTCCTATGAGGCGTCTATAGTCGGAGATGTTCCACGTTGATGGGATACTCATCAACGGCTCTTTTATAGCAGTGCGAAATTGGAAAGATATAATAATTTCCAAAAGATCAAAACGAGCGGTATACTTGTTATCCGAATGAACCATTTTCGGGAATTCGAGAATCGGCTGTTTCAAAATCGAAAAATAAAATAACATAATATCCCCATTAAATCAATATCCGGGCTCTTGAAAATCTACATTATCCGAATAGAACCTTTGTAACAAGAGCCAAGGATTCGAACAAATCGGATAAAACTGCGGATAAATACATAGAAAGCAACCAAAACACGACTGCTCTAAATTTATGTTTTTGTATGCTTTCAACACTTCGATTGCGGTACATTTCTAAAATTGCTTGATTTGTTGGATACGTGACTCGTTTTTAAAGAGTTTGATTCTATGAGAACTCACATCCGTCGCGATATTAGGTAACTCTATATATGCACAATAAGAGTAACTATATATGCAGGTTGCCAATCCGACTTTGTATGAAATTTCAATCCTCCAGGCAACTTGCTCCTTTGATTTTGAAAAGGAAGGGGGACCCAGATTTACTGCGCGGTTTTAGGTGGGTGAGAATTTCGGGACGGGTGTGATTTCTCCGACAACCAGAAATGCAAAGGCGAACTGCGATTGCTCCTGTTTGTTGAAATACGGACGTCTTCAGAGGTTTGCCGTGAATATCTAGTTTAGTCTTGACTGTCCTGCCACTGCTTTTTTTCAAAAATTATCCGCTCGTAAATCGTAAGTTTTCAACTCGCCTGGACTCATCCTAGCAACCTAAGCTATAGATGCGTGGTGAATGTTGTTTTTAAAATCTCCGTGAAATTTGGCTTCGAACTATATTATAAACTGGATTCCAACCCCAATATGCTGCTTAAGCCAGTTAAGTTTTTAGAGCCGAGCCACATATTTAATGTCTATGCCGGGGTGGAATGCCTGTCTGCAGTTGCAGACGACCGTTTTCGCAGCTTGCCACTTGAAGACAATCGTACTGGGAAGAAGATTAATCGTGGCAGGACCTTGTGATCCCAACACGATTCTGTTTATAGTGTCAGTTGCAACAGCGGTTGTCTGCAACTGCGGACAGGAATTGCGCTCCTATATAGACAGCAAATTTCTTCGTCTCTCCTGTTCATCGAGAGCACTCCTTGGAGATAAATAACCGTGGAGCTCGGATCCGCAAACCTGGCTCGCATATGAAGCAGACCCCCCTCCCCCCACCGTTGCGAAATTTCACAACCCCGCTTGACCCTAGTTGAGGAGTGTGAGTAGCGCCGTAGACAACGATCTACAAAAAGCCTGAGCTGTAACCGATGAAAAGCTTAAAGGCAGCGTTCACGATGATCATCCTCGTTGACTTTCCACAGTGAAATGATAGGCGAGAAGGATCCTAGGCTCCCAGTGTCGAAAGAACGGTAGAAAACGAGCCAGGAGCTGCTAAATGACGGCTGCAAACAAGCGTTTTGGTGCCCCAGACACGCCCCGTGCCCCAGATCCTCCCCTCGAAAGGAACAAATGAAGACTCAGATTACAGGAATGATCAAGTGAAGGAAGTGCTGATAAGTGAGCTGATCGCTTCATTGCACTGATAGGTATCATCCTTCTAGCGGTCAATTCCTCCACGCTCAAAAATCAACGTAAACAAGAGAGGGCCTATTTTTGCTCAAAAACGCGTCTTTCGTGTCCTTTTTAAGCATGCCTTGCTATATAGGGCACCAGACCTTTCGTAAACCGTGTAGATATCGGAAGTGAAATTTATCGTGAAGACTGCCTTTAAGAAGATTGCTGCGTTCCATTGATTGAAAAACTGGGATTTTTATAAATCCTTACTTAGGTAAGATACATTTTTTTATTTTTTCCCAATGGTTGGTAATCTCCTGCTTGGGCGAATATTCGATAAGGGTGCGAGTTTTTTAGCAGGCCTATCCAATTACGCAGACTTCAATCGAAAATGTTCCCTAACCCCTGAATTCGATCACGGTGAGATTTCGGGAGTCCGTCATGAGAATTCTTGCGCACGATGGTATGCACAACCAGTTTAAATGCTCACGGAAACATTTCGTTATCGTCAAAAAAGACTTAAAAGTGAAGTTCCATGTACATGTTGATTTGGCAGCAGGTTATCCGTAAAAGCAATGTTAGTAGGACCTGGTGAGGTTGCGGACTCGTCCTAACATACGGTGGTAGTTTGCGTGCTATGTGGGAAGGGGGGGGGGGCACTATGACGCGATGGACTTGCGGCACGGGAAAATGGGCGTGGCCAAGTGCGATACAACAGTGCCCCCCCCCCTTCCCACATAGCACCAGGAAAACAGGTGAAAATGTGAGAGCGGAAGCCGAAATCACCGACCAATTTTAGTTATTTCGAAAAAAAAAAGAGTGATAACACTATCAGGCTACAGTATGTTAAGAAGAGTCCGCAACCTCACCTGTTCCTACTTCCATTTCTGTATAGTGGAGTCCACCGAGAGTGTCTCATTTACTTATCAATAAGGAGCGGTCGGCTGGGGATCAATATGCATGAATCCCATACCGGCACGCTCGATACCGATTGAGCGAGAGCGGTTGTGCTGCAACGAGTTTCATGTTCATTGATCTCCAATCGACCGCTTCTCATTGATAAGTAAATGAGGCATTCTGTGGCCGTATTAATGAGAGTTTTCGAGCGGGAAGGGGCGTGATCGGGTAGGTAACGCACCTACCCGGTCACGCCCCTCTCATAGTTTGAACAACCGACTCTATGAAGTTTTCAAAATTATCAACGGGAAGACTGCGACGCAGGCACGCGACGCGCGTTCACGGAGGCGCGAAACGCAGAGATTTGAATAAGCACAGCGACGCCCATACGCCCTCACGATGCCATTAACAAGTGTGCGGGACCCATGTAAGCGTGCGCCGGACGCCATAGAAACTGTACGGGACCAATATAAGAGTGCTCCGGACGCCAGAGAAAGTGTACGGGACCAATGTAAAAATGCGCCGGACGCCATAGAAAGTGTACGGGACCAATGTAAGAGTGCTTCGGACGCCATAGAAAGTGTACGGGACCAATGTAAGAGTGCTCCGGACGCCATAGAAAGTGTACGGGACCAATGTAAGAGTGCTCCGGACGCCATAGAAAGTGTACGGGACCAATGTAAAAATGCTCCGGACGCCATAGAAAGTGTACGGGACCAATGTAAGAGTGCTCCGGACGCCATAGAAAGCGTACGGGACCAATGTAAAAATGCTCCGGACGCCATAGAAAGTGTACGGGACCAATGTAAAAATGCGCCGGACGCCATAGAAAGTGTACGGGACCAATGTAAAAATGCGCCGGACGCCATAGAAAAGGTACGGGACCAATGTAAAAATGCGCCGGACGCCATTGGAAGCGTACGGGACCAATGTAAGAGTGCTCCGGACGCCATAGAAAGTGTACGCGACCCTTGTAAAAATGCGCCGGACGCCATAGAAAGTGTACGGGACCATGTAAGCGTGCGCCGGACGCCATAGAAAGCACACGGGACCCATCTAAGCGTGCGCCGGACGCCATAGAAAGTGTACGGGACCAATGTAAAAATGCGCCGGACGCCATAGAAAGTGTACGTGACCAGTGTAAGAGTGCTCCGGACGCCATTGAAAACGTACGGGACCAATGTAAGAGTGCTCCGGACGCCATAGAAAATGTACGGGACCAATGTAAAAGTGCGCCGGACGCCATAGAAAGTGTACGGGACCAATGTAAGAGTGCTCCGGACGCCATAGAAAGTGTACGGGACCAATGTAAAAATGCGCCGGACGCCATAGAAAGTGTACGGGACCAATGTAAAAATGCGCCGGACGCCATAGAAAGTGTACGGGACCAATGTAAAAATGCGCCGGACGCCATAGAAAGTGTACGGGACCAATGTAAAAATGCGCCGGACGCCATAGAAAGTGTACGGGACCAATGTAAGAGTGCTCCGGACGCCATAGAAAGTGTACGGGACCAATGTAAGAGTGCTCCGGACGCCATAGAAAGTGTACGCGACCCTTGTAAAAATGCGCCGGACGCCATAGAAAGTGTACGGGACCAAGGTAAAAATGCGCCGGACGCCATAGAAAGTGTACGGGACCCATGTAAAAGTGCGCCGGACGCCATATAAGTAGATATAAGTATAAATACATGACGCCATATAAGTACCATATAAGACGCCATACTTATTGAACAAGTTCACAGCCAAATCAATGTTCCATCACTTTACTGAATTTTAGGCGTTTGCTCCCTGTTTAATCGCGTACCCCATCATTCGCATGGAGTATTTCACTTCTTTTACGAGATTCTCACAAACTATTCAATGCCAAATCATAACCCTTTTGAAGCGAAGCAAAACAGTTATAATATTGAAGTCTAGAATCGTCGGGCTATTATCTTCTCAGGGGTGAAAATGTATCGCGGGAAAAGGTCAGGTTGGAGGGAGTTTGTTGCAAATTACGTCACAATATCACGCTCGATGCGACAATCGCCCTCGATTTCACCTCTGTTTCGCTTTATTAAAGGCAGTGGTCACGATGAAAAACGTTATCGAAAAAACTACAAAAATCAGCTTAGATCAAAAACAGCTGAAAAACTATGAAGGTAGCGCGGTGAAAAACGGGCTAGAATTAGAGTTTCTAGGGCCTAAAGATGCCAGTTCGTGCACACGTGCACAGCGATGACGAAAAAGATCGCAGTCTCATGCCGAGCAGTCAAAAATCATCGACATTCAGAGGACGAAATAAATGCAAATTTAACGAATAAAAACAGTTAAACAATGAAAGCATCACTTCAGTCACTGTTTTTGACTAGATGTGTACATAAATTCGAAGGTTCATTGATTGAAATTCAATTTCAAGCCAGCTGATGTTCTTGATATAAGAGGTCATCGATGCCTATGATGTGGGGTGGGCTCGTCCACCATCAAAAGACAAGAAAGTTCAGGTTTCAAATTTGGCCCAAAACAGTGGTTTTTTCGCGTTTTTTTTTCTTATAGGTCCTACTACTCGAGACCCAGAGAAGGATTTGGAGAGAAAAAGACGTCAAGCATATTTGATCGCGACCACTGCCTTTAATGAAGATTGAGGGTCGCGCCGAAATCGTGAATGCTTGCCGAGGAGCGTACCTGCCAAGGAGCGTGAAGGCCTACAATGCCCGCCAAGGAGCAAGGCGGGCTATCATGGCCGTGAAGGAGCATGGAGTCCTATCATGGCCGTAACGGTGGATGAAGGCTTTCCATGTCTCCGGAGGAGCCGTCAACTGGGCTTCCAGAGGCTGGGCGGGGTCCAAGTACCTCAAACTTGGGTAACCGATCCGAAGGCTATGCCGACATCTGAATCGTGCCCCAAGAATGCGTCGTATACTCCCCTTGTCCAATTAGAAGCGCGTCCTTGAAAATGTGAAATTGACATGACGAGAATTTCGTATTAGAACAATCATGACGACGTCTCGATCATCTCGTAGCGTGGATCGCCCTAATGAATGCCTATTCGCAATGATTTCACCTTTTTTGCGTCTATGGCGACAAATTCACCTCAATGAGTCACCAATCGCGACAAGGTGAAATTAGCGCGACGAGGGAGAAGGGGGCGCAATCGGCTACTCCCTGGTAGGCAACACGCGACCGTTTGACAGAGTAACATACCGTATTTCCTGAAACTAAACACCCAGGTGTACTATTTTTCAACCTCCTCCAAAAGGAGGGTTTAATTAGAGGAAGGGGTTCAAATAGAGGGGGAGGCTCTGATTTTCAACAGAAAATTCAAGAGTGAATATAGTTTATTAGGCAAGCCAAAATGGGACAATAATGAATAGCGCGGCGAACATTAAGAGATCATTATCAATAAAGCCATTGTTCAAGTTTTTCTCAAGATCAGTCTCTTCGGAAGCAATTCACGTCCGGTAGGAATGGGTCTCCAGTGTCTTTTCAGCTGAGTGGGGAGGGGCTCTAATAGAGGGGGGGGGGGTGTTCCAATTTTCAATTGGGGGTTCAATTAGAGGGAGGGATTCGAATAGAGCGGGGTGTTTATAACAGGAAATTTGGTAGATGTACGTTCGAAATAGGGCGATGTGAAAGACTCCAACGGAATAGTATTACGAATTTGAAAAGGAATATAGATACAGGGCACCGTATTTCCTAAGTAGCACTATACGACTGCACTAAAGTGGTGTACAAACTACAGTTTTTCACGAGACTGAAGTGAATTTTTGGCGAGAGGCGAAACTCAGACCAAAAGAAGCTCGACGCCCAAGCCGATTCGGCCACTTTCCTAAGGATACGCGATAAGCACGTGCTTCCCTTCCTGACACGGGAGAGTGTCTATCGTGTCGAGAAGGGCGGAATAGTGCATATCACAGGCAAAGCGTGCATGCCAAAAAGAAGCTCGACGCCCATTTCCAAGGGGAGCGTACGACGCACTCTTGAGAAAGGACTCAGATGTCGGCAATGTCGTCGGATCGATTACCCAAGTTTGCGGTACTTCACTCCGCCCAGCCACTGACAGCCCCGTCCAACAGCTAGCGAGCCGTGCTGGTGCTCGCTGCATTGGCAGCCCTGCGTGCCTTCCAGTGTACCGACAGCGCCCGCTGCCGAGGTGCCGGTCGCGTAGCGGTGCGCCGTGTGTATATTCTTGGGCTTCACGACCAGCCCATATTATTCAGAGGGGCTCATCACGCGGGCCTTTCAGATTGAGTGGCTTGTTTTATGGGCGACTTGTTGCCCGGGTATCAAACAGTCACTGTCGCGGGCGACAGAACTTTGAGTTTTGGGCTCTACGGCCACTATGCCGCTGACAATGCCAGCCTTCTAAATGGGTGTAGAGCGGCATGTTGTCTAAGTGAGTTCCAGATTAATGCGCGCCGTTATCGGTCAGTAATCAAATAAGAATTCTTTGTCTATATTCTATCGTATAGAGAAAGCCATTCATTGCGGGAAGTTCTTAACTTTTTCAATAATGTTTTTTTATCTCTTTATGCGTGGAGTTTATCATCTGTTACGTTGATATACTCTGAACCAAACGAGTTGACAAGCGGAGAGTCCAAAGAAGAAGCGCTCCCACCTGCATCTCTGAGAGAAATTGCTGCTGCGGCTTCGCGATAGTGCCGCTTCGGCGCCTACAGGCACCGGATCGGATATATCGCGGCGGCACTACCGCGGAGCCGCAGCGGCTACGCGGCAGTGCCGACGCCGCTCCGGCAGAGAATCTCATACGAAGTTATGCAAGAATTATAATACAACTAGGCGGACTAAAAACGAAAATACGCAGCTGCGGTTGTTAGGTCCTCTGCCTGATCGGCCCCCGTCATAGTCGGCCGAAAACTGCGCCGTCCTCTTCAGCTCCGAATGATCCTACGTCGTCCTCCGCCGTCCCTAGTGGTCGGCTGTATGCGTATCGATTAGGCTGGCGCACTCGAGCGCACTGCAGACGGCGCACGACGGACACATCGGGGGTATATCGATCAATATATTGCATACGTATCGACCGGGACGGACTCGGAGGGGCCAGGACGCAGCGCGCGGGTGCACTCCGGACACATCGGGGGATTTCTCGCCTTGAGTGCGCAATGCATTGCATACGTATCGACCGGGGTGGCTACGGCTTATCGACCGACTTAGACGGGGGCCCTTATCACAGAGGTTTCCACCAAATATGTAATGTACATAAACTTGGGTAATTGAACTGGCGACAATTTCGTTTTACCACATAGGACAGTGCATCGTACTCCACGCGGATTCGCTGCTGCGTCCTCGCGGAGCCGGTGCGGTTCTAACGCGGAGCCCATGCGGTACTGACGCGCTGATGTCGAGGCTCAAGACACGGCAACAGAATCGTCCTATCATGGAGCCGCAGCGGTAGTATCGCGGCGTAGTCGAGGGTCGCGGTACTTTCCCGGCACTGGCGCGGTAATTTTTCTCAAAGGTCCCTGAAGTTTTGGATTACGGTAAGACAGATGTTGCCTCGCTCGGAAATCACGTACGCGACGCAGCATCTGTCTCACCGTAGTTCGAAGAGATATTTCACCGATTTTTTCACGCGCTCATTCCTTTTTCGGCATGCACGGATATTTATCACTCGTAACATGGACATTTTTGTTATGTACTTAACTTAGCTTAACTCGTACAACGCCAAAATGGTTTCCATAGTTAGTCCAAAGTCAGGGAAATCGAATCTACCCGCAAAAAACCAATTTATCCGTCCGTTTAGAGAATGCAAAAACCGGCTCAATTCTTCGTTTCTCATCAGAATCTAACTTATTGGTTTGAAGAATGAAGTTGATGTTTCTCGGACCAGAAAGTAAGATATTCTAATTAAGTGGATTAAGGATTGCGAAAGTGGAATCAATCCGTTCAGGATTGCAAACATTGAATTTGCTGGTTTATCCAATCGCAAAAAATCGAAATATTGTAAAATACGAAAATTGGAATTGGAGTTAATTAGATTATTAAAGTGAAAACTAAACTTGTTGGTTGGTCTTATATTAAAAAATTCCTGTCATTGATTTCGATACTCTCTCTATTTTAAGGGAACTCTAGCGATAAATAGAAAAAAGTGAATTTTTTTCAAAGAATGCTCTTCATATGTGGCATGTTTAATGCATCCGATTCTCAAGAAAAAATTTAATTTCAAATCAAGAGAGTCTGGCCATCAAGCATAAAACAAATGAGGAAGAGAAGCGATCGGTTTAAAGGTTCAACGAAAGCTACAGAGACAGAATTCAGCACGAGTTCACACATTGCGAGAGCTACAGGAAGTGTCTTCCAAAATGTAAGTCATGTACAAATATGAGGTCGAATAGAGAAATAGAAGCAACACGAAACTCAATGAATGAAAGACGGAAACTGCGAAATCTCATTGACGGGAAGATATTACCCGTCTTCAATCGACGGGTAGGCAGGAACCTACCTGTTTACCCGCCGGGTAGCGAGGAACCTACCAGTCTACCCGCCGGGTAGCCAGGTACCTACCTGTTTACCCGCCGGGTAGCCAGGAACCTACCAGTCTACCCGCCGGGTAGCTAGGAACCTACCTGTCTACCCGCCGGGTAGCCAGGAACCTTCCCGTCTACCCGTCGGGTAGCCGGGTAAATGGATGGCGGAAAACTCGTTCGACAGCGGGAAGGTTTTAACCTTCCCGGGAAGCTTTCTGAAGTTTCATTAATACGGCCACTGGGTGGACTCCACTACAGACTATAAAATCGAAAAAAAAAACTTTTGACATTACCTTAGTAGCCGCACGCTCTTTCGATTCTGAATCAGCTGCATTCGCAGGAGACGTAATCTCAGTATCCGGCATACTGAGTGATGAGATTTATCGACTCGCAATAAATACTAACTAGCGAGACCTAGCGAAGTTTTCGCTCACAGAAACTTTTGCGTGAGCCAACTACCTGAGACGGATTAGTTAGTTAGAACGGTGGTGACTGACTTCCGTCTAACCGAAAGTTGCTGTACGTAGGTATGGACTCTCCTGAGCAGAGCAGGGTGCCGTACATTTACAGCAGGCCGTGGGGGTATCACAATGTGGGATCAAAAAGCAAAACATAAGAAGCCAGCAGTAAATCGTCGGTTGCTACCGGCATAAAATTCACAACCCCTTCTGCACTTCCTTCCCTTACTCTGCCAATTCGAGACTTGATGCCGCAGCAAAAGAGACTTGATGCTCATGTACAAGTCGGCATGAAGTCTTAATTTGCCGCGCTAAATTCACTGTATGGATGAATTTGCCGCTAGGAGAGGTGAGAATGAGGTGAATTTCCCGTGAAAATGGTGCGAACTGGCAGCGAGAGAGGGTCCAATTTACCCCGAAAATGAGGTGAATTAACCTCGAAAAATGGGTGAATTTACCCCGAAAATTTCACGAATTTGAAGGTCCACAGCAAGGAAGCCCCCTTGTCCGCAACATGAGCGTAATCTTCACCGAGGTCTGCGGTGAGGAGCCACCCTCTGCGAACCCCGGCGTAACTCGTCCCCCGTCGTGAGGATACCCACTGTATCCTCCCAGCAACCAAAATTATGCTGGCCTCCGGAGAGTGACCAAAAGTCACCTTTCAGGGCCGGCAGCAGAATGCCGAATGAGGACTCTGGTGGGATGAGGCTGTTTTTATACCGGCGGTGCTCATAGTAAACACATTGAGACGTGATCACATTGAGACGTGATTATTCGTTTTATCATGTTTTCGCTGGGATGTTTTCATTTGTTTAGAAATTTCTGAGATGCCAGCAACGGCGGTCATTTCACCCTTTGCGCTGAGTGGTATCCAGCCGCTCAACAACTGATATGCATTAACATGTTAGCGCAGGCGGTATTTTCACGCTTTGCGCTGACTGATATCCAACCGCTCAGCAAATTCACCCTTTGCGCGGATAAGCTTTCATGACGGCGCTAAAGGTGAATTTGATGCCTTATGATAACAAAGCGTGATAAAGGCCGCTTTCGCCGAAGCATCAAGTCTCGAATTGGCAGAGTACGTCGCTACCCACTGCCCTTTCTTCCAATTTGTAGAGTTCACAAGCTATTAATCTCGCCTTACCGTCTCTATCATGATAAGGACAAACGCATTCTCATTTTATATGATGTTTCCCTAGTTCACCAACGTCATGCCCTTGTTCTCAATGAATGAAATTAGTAGGTGGTTGTTTATGTTTTTGTGGTGCAGATTTTGATAAGCTCAGACTTGCAACATATAAAAACTGGTTTTGGAAGTTAGGGAATCAGAAATGACTGAGCGGTTGCAATGAGTGGCGAACAGAGAGAAGGTGCGGAAGTGGACCTGCTGCTTGTTTCCTAAAACTGGCAAGAAAATGTCTCAGGAGTTCTGCGTCAATCTCGAAACGCGTCGCACGCTTCTCAAAATTCATGTTTTCTAATCTGTTTTCTTCTCCACAAAAAGGTTAAGATTTAGCATTAAAAATTTAAAAAACCATTTTTCAAATTCTTCACTCTTGGTAACGTCCTGCACACTCCCACTGCGGTCCTGCTAACTTTTGATGACCTGCACACTCCCACTCGTGACCTGTGCATTTTCTATGACGCCCTGCACACTCCCACTGGGGACCTGCGCACCCTCTATGACGTCCTGCACCCTACCATTTGGGTCCTGCACACTATCTGTGACGTGCTGCACACTCGCGTTGGGGTCCTGCACACATTCAATGACGTCCTGCACTCCTACTCAGGACCTGCTCATTTTCTGTTATGTCCTGCACACTCCAGCTGGGGTCCTGCACAATTTCTATGACGTCCTGCACACTCCCGCTGGGGACCTGCACATTTTCTATGATGTCCTGCGCACTTCCACCGGGGTCCTGCACACTTTCTATGACGTCCTGCACACTTCCTCTGGGGTCCTGCACATTTTCTACGATGTCCTGCACACTCCCGCTGGGGTCCTGCACAATTTCTATGATGTCCTGCACACTTCCTTTTGGGGTCCTGTACACTTTCAATGACGTCCTGCACACTCCCGCTGGAGACCTGCACATTTTCTATGATGTCCTGCACACTTCCACCGGGGTCCTGCACACTTTCTATGACGTCGTGCATACTCCCACTGGGGTCCTGCACACTTTCTACGACGTCCTGCACACTTCCGCTGGGGTCCTGCACACTTTCCATGACGCCCTGCACACTCCCACTGGGGTCCTCCACACTTTCTATGACGTCCTGCACACTTCCGCTGGGGTCCTGCACATTCCTACTTAGGGCCTGCGCACTTTCTATGACGTCCTGCACACTCCGATTAGGGTCCTGCACACTTTCTATGACTTCTTGCACACCCTCACTGGGGTCCTGCACTCCTTTTATGACGCCCTGCATTTTTTGCATCGCTAGACGACTCGCAGAAGTTATCATGACCCACGGCCAAAAGTGCGCTCCACGGACAAACTCGGTTGCCCCGAGGCACGTAAGAGGTGACTCGGGCTGATTTTTTGGTAATCGATAAATGTCGCACCCACCTAAATGTTGGTACCATTTCATACAAGTTTTGATCGGCCATTCCTAAGATATGCGGGACACATGCACACACATACACACACACACACACACACACACACACACACACACACATCGGGACATAACTGCTTTAAGTATAAGGATTCCTTAAATAACGGAGGTAATTCTAAACGCCGCAATGAATTAACTGAAAACACGGGAAATGAGATGAAAGATGTTCAAAAACATCCACGATAATCAAAGATAGCAAGACAGTTCCGTCGACAATAACTTCAAAAGGTCAATAACAATCACGGGCAATCGATAATGCGTGAGGAAACTGACGAACCGGAAAACTCCGACACTGGCAGCGGACTCCTACAGGAGTCGGCTGGGAGTCCTAGTCTCCCCTGCAACAGGAGTCCTGGTTTTCTCCTGTAGGAGTCCTGTGAACAAGCGCTAGCGCGCCGTTCGTCGTATGCTGCAGTGCGCTGTAGTGCGCCGGACGCCGTGGAAAATGTGCGGGACCCGAGTGAGAGTGCGCCGGACGCCGTATAAAGTGTGCGGGACCCGAGTGAGAGTGCGCCGTACGCCGTAGAAAGTGTGCGGGACACGAGTGAGAGTGCGCAGGACGCCGTATAAAGTGTGCGGGACCCGAGTGAGAGTGCGCCGGACGCCGTAGAAAGCGTGCGGGACCCGAGTGAGAGTGCGCCGGACGCCGTAGAAAGTGTGCGGGACCCGAGTGAGAGTGCGCCGGACGCCGTACAAAGTGTGCGGGACCCAAGTGGGAGTGCGCTGAACGCCGTACGAAGTGTGCGGGATCCAAGTGGGAGTGCGCAGGACGCCGTAGACAGTGGGCGGGATCTAAGTGGGAGTGCGCAGGACGCCGTATAAAGTGTGCGGGACCCGAGTGAGAGTGCGCCGGACGCCGTATAAAGTGTGCGGGACCCGAGTGAGAGTGCGCCGGACGCCGTAGAAAGTGGGCGGGATCTAAGTGGGAGTGCGCAGGACGCCGTATAAAGTGTGCGGGACCCGAGTGAGAGTTCGCCGGACGCCGTAGAAAGTGTGCGGAACCCGAGTGAGAGTGCGCCGGACGCCGTAGAAAGTGTGCGGGCCCCAAGTGGGAGTGCGCCGGACGCCGTAGAAAGTGTGCGGGACCCAAGTGGGAGTGCGCCAAACGCCGTAGGAAGTGTGCGGGATCCAAGTGGGAGTGCGCAGGACGATGTGGAAAGTGGGCGGGATCTAAGTGGGAGTGCGCAGGACGCCGTATAGTGTGCGGGACCCGAGTGAGAGTGCGCCGGACGCCGTAGAAAGTGTGCGGGACCCGAGTGGTAGTGCGCCGGACTCCGTGGAAAGTGTGTGGGACCCGAGTGAGAGCGCGCCGGACGCCGTAGAAAAAGTGCGGGACACGAGTGAGAGTGCGCCGGACGCCGTAGAAAGTGTGCGGGACCCGAGTGAGAAAGCGCCGGACGCCGTAGAAAGTGTGCGGGACCCGAGTGAGAGTGCGAAGGACGCCGTAGAAAGTGTGCGGGACCCGAGTGAGAGTGCGCCGGACGCCGTAGAAAGTGTGCGGGACCCGAGTGAGAGTGCGCCGGACGCCGTAGAAAGTGGGCGGGATCTAAGTCTACGCCACCATGTCCGTTCTCGCAAACATGGATTCCAACTTGAACGAAAATTCACCTCTAAAGGCAGCATATTGAATTCCTTTGCGTTCAGGGTTGTCAGAACTTGGAACAATTTGCCTGCAGAGATCGCTGAATCCGGAAACTTTTCGATCTTTCGAAGTAGACTATCCAAGTACGATCTCAGGTCATTACAAGGAACGAGTGAGCGTCCACTCTGATTAAAAGGGTATTACTAATAATCTAATGGGACGGGTTTTCCAGCTTGTTGTGCTTTTCTTTGTCCCAGAAGCGGTGGCCTCAAGTCTCTTGAGACAAGAGGTCATTCAAATTGTAAAAAAAATTCTCTGCAAAAACAATTCATATTTTGTGCCCTTCTCACTTCTGCCATTGTTATGCATCGTTTTTACTTTAACAAAGAATCTCATTCACATACGTGTATATGTGTGTTTCTTTATTTCCACAATAAAGTTGTTGAATGAATGAATGAATGAATGATAAGTGGGAGTGCGCAGGACGCCGTATAAAGTGTGCTGGACCCGAGTGAGAGTTCGCCGGACGCCGTAGAAAGTGTGCGGGACCCGAGTGGGAGTGCGCAGTACGCCGGAGAAAGTGTGCGGGATCCAAGTGGGAGTGTGCCGGACGCCATAGAAAGTGTGCGGGACGCCGTAGAAAGTGTGCGGGACCCAAGTGGGAGTGCGCAGGACGCCGTGGAAAGTGGGCGGGATCTAAGTGGGAGTGCGCAGGACGCCGTATAGTGTGCGGGACCCGAGTGAGAGTGCGCCGGACGCCGTAGAAAGTGTGCGGGACCCGAGTGGTAGTGCGCCGGACTCCGTGGAAAGTGTGTGGGACCCGAGTGAGAGCGCGCCGGACGCCGTAGAAAAAGTGCGGGACACGAGTGAGAGTGCGCCGGACGCCGTAGAAAGTGTGCGGGACCCGAGTGAGAAAGCGCCGGACGCCGTAGAAAGTGTGCGGGACCCGAGTGAGAGTGCGAAGGACGCCGTAGAAAGTGTGCGGGACCCGAGTGAGAGTGCGCCGGACGCCGTAGAAGGTGTGCGGGACCCGAGTGAGAGTGCGCCGGACGCCGTAGAAAGTGTGCGGGACCCGAGTGAGAGTGCGAAGGACGCCGTAGAAAGTGTGCGGGACCCGAGTGAGAAAGCGCCGGACGCCGTAGAAAGTGTGCGGGACCCGAGTGAGAGTGCGAAGGACGCCGTAGAAAGTGTGCGGGACCCGAGTGGGAGTGCGCCGGTCGCCGTAGAAAGTGTGCGGAACCCGAGTGAGAGTGCGCCGGACGCCGTACAAAGTGTGCGGGACCCAAGTGGGAGTGCGCTGAACGCCGTACGAAGTGTGCGGGATCCAAGTGGGAGTGCGCAGGACGCCGTAGAAAGTGGGCGGGATCTAAGTGGGAGTGCGCAGGACGCCGTATAAAATGTGCGGGACCCGAGTGAGAGTGCGCCGGACGCCGTATAAAGTGTGCGGGGCCCAGGTGAGGAAGTGCGCCGGACGCCGTAGAAAGTGGGCGGGATCTAAGTGGGAGTGCGCAGGACGCCGTATAAAGTGTGCAGGACCCGAGTGAGAGTTCGCCGGACGCCATAGAAAGTGTGCGGGACCCGAGTGAGAGTGCGCCGGGCGCCGTAGAAAGTGTGCGGGACCCAAGTGGGAGTGCGCCGGACGCCGTAGAAAGTGTGCGGGACCCAAGTGGGAGTGCGCCGAACGCCGTAGGAAGTGTGCGGGATCCAAGTGGGAGTGCGCAAGACGCCGTAGAAAGTTGGCGGGATCTAAGTGGGAGTGCGCAGGACGCCGTATAGTGTGCGGGACCCGAGTGAGAGTGCGCCGGACGCCGTACAAAGTGTGCGGGACCCAAGTGGGAGTGCGCTGAACGCCGTACGAAGTGTGCGGGATCCAAGTGGGAGTGCGCAGGACGCCGTAGAAAGTGGGCGGGATCTAAGTGGGAGTGAGCAGGACGCCGTATAAAATGTGCGGGACCCGAGTGAGAGTGCGCCGGACGCCGTATAAAGTGTGCGGGGCCCGAGTGAGAGTGCGCCGGACGCCGTAGAAAGTGGGCGGGATCTAAGTGGGAGTGCGCAGGACGCCGTATAAAGTGTGCAGGACCCGAGTGAGAGTTCGCCGGACGCCATAGAAAGTGTGCGGGACCCGAGTGAGAGTGCGCCGGGCGCCGTAGAAAGTGTGCGGGACCCGAGTGGGAGTGCGCCGGACGCCGTAGAAAGTGTGCGGGACCCGAGTGAGAGTGCGAAGGACGCCGTAGAAAGTGTGCGGGACCCGAGTGAGAGTGCGCCGGACGCCGTAGAAAGTGTGCGGGACCCGAGTGAGAGTGCGCCGGACGCCGTAGAAAGTGGGCGGGATCTAAGTCTACGCCACCATGTCCGTTCTCGCAAACATGGATTCCAACTTGAACGAAAATTCACCTCTAAAGGCAGCATATTGAATTCCTTTGCGTTCAGGGTTGTCAGAACTTGGAACAATTTGCCTGCAGAGATCGCTGAATCCGGAAACTTTTCGATCTTTCGAAGTAGACTATCCAAGTACGATCTCAGGTCATTACAAGGAACGAGTGAGCGTCCACTCTGATTAAAAGGGTATTACTAATAATCTAATGGGACAGGGTTTTCCAGCTTGTTGTGCTTTTCTTTGTCCCAAGCGGTGGCCTCAAGTCTCTTGAGACAAGAGGTCATTCAAATTGTAAAAAAATTCTCTGCAAAAACAATTCATATTTTGTGCCCTTCTCACTTCTGCCATTGTTATGCATCGTTTTACTTTAACAAAGAATCTCATTCACATACACGTGTATATGTGTGTTTCTTTATTTCCACAATAAAGTTGTTGAATGAATGAATGAATGAATGATAAGTGGGAGTGCGCAGGACGCCGTATAAAGTGTGCTGGACCCGAGTGAGAGTTCGCCGGACGCCGTAGAAAGTGTGCGGGACCCAGAGTGGGAGTGCGCAGTACGCCGGAGAAAGTGTGCGGGATCCAAGTGGGAGTGTGCCGGACGCCATAGAAAGTGTGCGGGACGCCGTAGAAAGTGTGCGGGACCCAAGTGGGAGTGCGCAGGACGCCGTGGAAAGTGGGCGGGATCTAAGTGGGAGTGCGCAGGACGCCGTATAGTGTGCGGGACCCGAGTGAGAGTGCGCCGGACGCCGTAGAAAGTGGGCGGGACCCGAGTGGTAGTGCGCCGGACTCCGTGGAAAGTGTGTGGGACCCGAGTGAGAGCGCGCCGGACGCCGTAGAAAAAGTGCGGGACACGAGTGAGAGTGCGCCGGACGCCGTAGAAAGTGTGCGGGACCCGAGTGAGAAAGCGCCGGACGCCGTAGAAAGTGTGCGGGACCCGAGTGAGAGTGCGAAGGACGCCGTAGAAAGTGTGCGGGACCCGAGTGAGAGTGCGCCGGTCGCCGTAGAAAGTGTGCGGGACCCGAGTGAGAGTGCGCCGGACGCCGTAGAAAGTGTGCGGGACCCGAGTGAGAGTGCGAAGGACGCCGTATAAAGTGTGCGGGACCCGAGTGAGAGATCGCCGGACGCCGTAGAAAGTGTGCGGGACCCGAGTGGGAGTGCGCAGTACGCCGTAGAAAGTGTGCGGGACCCAAGTGGGAGTGCGCCGGTCGCCGTAGAAAGTGTGCGGAACCCGAGTGAGAGTGCGCAGGACGCCGTACAAAGTGTGCGGGACCCAAGTGGGAGTGCGCTGAACGCCGTACGAAGTGTGCGGGATGCAAGTGGGAGGGCGGAGGACGAGGTAGAAAGTGGGCGGGATCTAAGTGGGAGTGCGCAGGACGCCGTATAAAATGTGCGGGACCCGAGTGAGAGTGCGCCGGACGCCGTATAAAGTGTGCGGGGCCCGAGTGAGAGTGCGCCGGACGCCGTAGAAAGTGGGCGGGATCTAAGTGGGAGTGCGCAGGACGCCGTATAAAGTGTGCAGGACCCGAGTGAGAGTTCGCCGGACGCCATAGAAAGTGTGCGGGACCCGAGTGAGAGTGCGCCGGGCGCCGTAGAAAGTGTGCGGGACCCAAGTGGGAGTGCGCCGGACGCCGTAGAAAGTGCGCGGGACCCAAGTGGGAGTGCGCTGAACGCCGTAGGAAGTGTGCGGGCCCAAGTAGGAGTGCGCATGACGCCGTAGAAAGTGTGCGGGATCTAAGTGGGAGTGCGCAGGACGCCGTATAGTGTGCGGGACCCGGTGAGAGTGCGCCGGACGCCGTACAAAGTGTGCGGGACCCAAGTGGGAGTGCGCTGAACGCCGTACGAAGTGTGCGGGATCCAAGTGGGAGTGCGCAGGACGCCGTAGAAAGTGGGCGGGATCTAAGTGGGAGTGAGCAGGACGCCGTATAAAATGTGCGGGACCCGAGTGAGAGTGCGCCGGACGCCGTATAAAGTGTGCGGGGCCCGAGTGAGAGTGCGCCGGACGCCGTAGAAAGTGGGCGGGATCTAAGTGGGAGTGCGCAGGACGCCGTATAAAGTGTGCAGGACCCGAGAGAGAGTTCGCCGGACGCCATAGAAAGTGTGCGGGACCCAGGTGAGAGTGCGCCGGGCGCCGTAGAAAGTGTGCGGGACCCGAGTGGGAGGGCGCCGGACGCCGTAGAAAGTGTGCGGGACCCAAGTGGGAGTGCGCCGAACGCCGTAGGAAGTGTGCGGGACCCAAGTGGGAGTGCGCAATACGCCGTAGAAAGTGGGCGGGATCTAAGTGGGAGTGCGCAGGACGCCGTATAGTGTGCGGGACCCGAGTGAGAGTGCGCCGGACGCCGTACAAAGTGTGCGGGACCCAAGTGGGAGTGCGCTGAACGCCGTACGAAGTGTGCGGGATCCAAGTGGGAGTGCGCAGGACGCCGTAGAAAGTGGGCGGGATCTAAGTGGGAGTGCGCAGGACGCCGTATAAAATGTGCGGGACCCGAGTGAGAGTGCGCCGGACGCCGTATAAAGTGTGCGGGGCCCGAGTGAGAGTGCGCCGGACGCCGTAGAAAGTGGGCGGGATCTGAGTGGGAGTGCGCAGGACGCCGTATAAAGTGTGCAGGACCCGAGTGAGAGTTCGCCGGACGCCATAGAAAGTGTGCGGGACCCGAGTGAGAGTGCGCCGGGCGCCGTAGAAAGTGTGCGGGACCCAAGTGGGAGTGCGCCGGACGCCGTAGAAAGTGTGCGGGACCCAAGTGGGAGTGCGCCGAACGCCGTAGAAAGTGTGCGGGACCCAAGTGGGAGTGCGCCGAACGCCGTAGGAAGTGTGCGGGATCCAAGTGGGAGTGCGCAAGACGCCATAGAAAGTTGGCGGGATCTAAGTGGGAGTGCGCAGGACGCCGTATAGTGTGCGGGACCCGAGTGAGAGTGCGCCGGACGCCGTACAAAGTGTGCGGGACCCAAGTGGGAGTGCGCTGAACGCCGTACGAAGTGTGCGGGATCCAAGTGGGAGTGCGCAGGACGCCGTAGAAAGTGGGCGGGATCTAAGTGGGAGTGCGCAGGACGCCGTATAAAATGTGCGGGACCCGAGTGAGAGTGCGCCGGACGCCGTATAAAGTGTGCGGGACCCGAGTGAGAGTGCGCCGGACGCCGTAGAAAGTGGGCGGGATCTAAGTGGGAGTGCGCAGGACGCCGTATAAAGTGCGCAGGACACGAGTGAGAGTTCGCCGGACGCCGTAGAAAGTGTGCGGGACCCGAGTGAGAGTGCGCCGGGCGCCGTAGAAAGTGTGCGGGACCCAAGTGGGAGTGCGCCGGACGCCGTAGAAAGTGTGCGGGACCCAAGTGGGAGTGCGCCGAACGCCGTAGGAAGTGTGCGGGATCCAAGTGGGAGTGCGCAGGACGCCGTAGAAAGTGGGCGGGATCTAAGTGGGAGTGCGCAGGACGCCGTATAAAGTGTGCGGGACCCGAGTGAGAGTTCGCCGGACGCCGTAGAAAGTGTGCGGGACCCGAGTGGGAGTGCGCAGTACGCCGGAGAAAGTGTGCGGGATCCAAGTGGGAGTGTGCCGGACGCCATAGAAAGTGTGCGGGACGCCGTAGAAAGTGTGCGGGACCCAAGTGGGAGTGCGCCGGTCGCCGTAGAAAGTGTGCGGAACCCGAGTGAGAGTGCGCCGGACGCCGTACAAAGTGTGCGGGACCCAAGTGGGAGTGCGCTGAACGCCGTACGAAGTGTGCGGGATCCAAGTGGGAGTGCGCAGGACGCCGTAGAAAGTGGGCGGGATCTAAGTGGGAGTGCGCAGGACGCCGTATAAATTGTGCGGGACCCGAGTGAGAGTGCGCCGGACGCCGTATAAAGTGTGCGGGGCCCGAGTGAGAGTGCGCCGGACGCCGTAGAAAGTGGGCGGGATCTAAGTGGGAGTGCGCAGGACGCCGTATAAAGTGTGCAGGACCCGAGTGAGAGTTCGCCGGACGCCATAGAAAGTGTGCGGGACCCGAGTGAGAGTGCGCCGGGCGCCGTAGAAAGTGTGCGGGACCCAAGTGGGAGTGCACCGGACGCCGTAGAATATGTGCGGGACCCAAGTGGGAGTGCGCCGAACGCCGTAGGAAGTGTGCGGGATCCAAGTGGGAGTGCGCAGGACGCCGTAGAAAGTGGGCGGGATCTAAGTGGGAGTGCGCAGGACGCCGTATAAAATGTGCGGGACCCGAGTGAGAGTGCGCCGGACGCCGTATAAAGTGTGCGGGGCCCGAGTGAGAGTGCGCCGGACGCCGTAGAAAGTGGGCGGGATCTAAGTGGGAGTGCGCAGGACGCCGTATAAAGTGTGCAGGACCCGAGTGAGAGTTCGCCGGACGCCATAGAAAGTGTGCGGGACCCGAGTGAGAGTGCGCCGGGCGCCGTAGAAAGTGTGCGGGATCCAAGTGGGAGTGCGCAGTACGCCGGAGAAAGTGTGCGGGATCCAAGTGGGAGTGTGCCGGACGCCATAGAAAGTGTGCGGGACCCGAGTGAGAGTGCGCCGGGCGCCGTAGAAAGTGTGCGGGACCCAAGTGGGAGTGCACCGGACGCCGTAGAATATGTGCGGGACCCGAGTGGGAGTGCGCCGAACGCCGTAGGAAGTGTGCGGGATCCAAGTGGGAGTGCGCAGGACGCCGTAGAAAGTGGGCGGGATCTAAGTGGGAGTGCGCAGGACGCCGTATAAAATGTGCGGGACCCGAGTGAGAGTGCGCCGGACGCCGTATAAACTGTGCGGGGCCCGAGTGAGAGTGCGCAGGACGCCGTAGAAAGTGGGCGGGATCTAAGTGGGAGTGCGCAGGACGCCGTATAAAGTGTGCGGGACCCGAGTGAGAGATCGCCGGACGCCGTAGAAAGTGTGCGGGACCCGAGTGGGAGTGCGCAGTACGCCGAAGAAAGTGTGCGGGATCCAAGTGGGAGTGTGCCGGACGCCATAGAAAGTGTGCGGGACGCCGTAGAAAGTGTGCGGGACCCAAGTGGGAGTGCGCCGGTCGCCGTAGAAAGTGTGCGGAACCCGAGTGAGAGTGCGCCGGACGCCGTACAAAGTGTACGGGACCCAAGTGGGAGTGCGCTGAACGCCGTACGAAGTGTGCGGGATCCAAGTGGGAGTGCGCAGGACGCCGTAGAAAGTGGGCGGGATCTAAGTGGGAGTGCGCAGGACGCCGTATAAAGTGTGCAGGACCCGAGTGAGAGTGCGCTGAACGCCGTACGAAGTGTGCGGGATCCAAGTGGGAGTGCGCAGGACGACGTAGAAAGTGGGCGGGATCTAAGTGGGAGTGCGCAGGACGCCGTATAAAATGTGCGGGACCCGAGTGAGAGTGCGCCGGACGCCGTATAAAGTGTGCGGGACCCGAGTGAGAGTTCGCCGGACGCCGTAGAAAGTGTGCGGGACCCGAGTGAGAGTGCGCCGGGCGCCGTAGAATATGTGCGGGACCCAGAGTGGGAGTGCGCCGGACCCCGTAGGAAGTGTGCGGGATGCAAGTGGGAGTGCGCAGGACGCCGTAGAAAGTGGGCGGGATCTAAGTGGGAGTGCGCAGGACGCCGTATAAAATGTGCGGGACCCGAGTGAGAGTGCGCCGGACGCCGTATAAAGTGTGCGGGGCCCGAGTGAGAGTGCGCCGGACGCCGTAGAAAGTGGGCGGGATCTAAGTGGGAGTGCGCAGGACGCCGTATAAAGTGTGCAGGACCCGAGTGAGAGTTCGGAGGACGCCATAGAAAGTGGGGGGGACCCGAGTGAGAGTGCGCCGGGCGCCGTAGAAAGTGTGCGGGACCCAAGTGGGAGTGCACCGGACGCCGTATAAAGTGTGCAGGACCCGAGTGAGAGTTCGCCGGACGCCATAGAAAGTGTGCGGGACCCGAGTGAGAGTGCGCCGGGCGCCGTAGAAAGTGTGCGGGACCCAAGTGGGAGTGCACCGGACGCCGTAGAATATGTGCGGGACCCAAGTGGGAGTGCGCCGAACGCCGTATAAAGTGTGCGGGACTCGAGTGAGAGATCGCCGGACGCCGTAGAAAGTGTGCGGGACCCGAGTGGGAGTGCGCAGTACGCCGGAGAAAGTGTGCGGGATCCAAGTGTGAGTGTGCCGGACGCCATAGAAAGTGTGCGGGACGCCGTAGAAAGTGTGCGGGACCCAAGTGGGAGTGCGCCGGTTGCCGTAGAAAGTGTGCGGAACCCGAGTGGGAGTGCGCCGGACGCCGTACAAAGTGTGCGGGACCCAAGTGGGAGTGCGCTGAACGCCGTACGAAGTGTGCGGGATCCAAGTGGGAGTGCGCAGGACGCCGTAGAAAGTGGGCGGGATCTAAGTGGGAGTGCGCAGGACGCCGTATAAAATGTGCGGGACCCGAGTGAGAGTGCGCCGGACGCCGTATAAAGTGTGCGGGGCCCGAGTGAGAGTGCGCCGGACGCCGTAGAAAGTGGGCGGGATCTAAGTGGGAGTGCGCAGGACGCCGTATAAAGTGTGCAGGACCCGAGTGAGAGTTCGCCGGACGCCATAGAAAGTGTGCGGGACCCGAGTGAGAGTGCGCCGGGCGCCGTAGAAAGTGTGCGGGACCCAAGTGGGAGTGCACCGGACGCCGTAGAAAGTGTGCGGGACCCAAGTGGGAGTGCGCCGAACGCCGTAGGAAGTGTGCGGGATCCAAGTGGGAGTGCGCAGGCCGCCGTAGAAAGTGGGCGGGATCTAAGTGGGAGTGCGCAGGACGCCGTATAGTGTGCGGGACCCGAGTGAGAGTGCGCCGGACGCCGTAGAAAGTGTGCGGAACCCGAGTGGTAGTGCGCCGGACTCCGTGGAAAGTGTGTGGGACCCGAGTGAGAGCGCGCCGGACGCCGTACAAAAAATGCGGGACACGAGTGAGAGTGCGCCGGACGCCGTAGAAAGTGTGCGGGATCCAAGTGGGAGTGTGCCGGACGCCATAGAAAGTGTGCGGGACCCGAGTGAGAGTGCGCCGGACGCCGTAGAAAGTGTGCGGGACCCGAGTGAGAGTGCGCCGGACGCCGTAGAAAGTGTGCGGAACCCGAGTGAGAGTGCGCCGGACGCCGTAGAAAGTGTGCGGGACCCGAGTGAGAGTGCGCCGGACGCCGTAGAAAGTGGGCGGGATCTAAGTCTACGCCACCATGTCCGTTCTCGCAAACATGGATTCCAACTTGAACGAAAATTCACCTCTAAAGGCAGCATATTGAATTCCTTTGCGTTCAGGGTTGTCAGAACTTGGAACAATTTGCCTGCAGAGATCGCTGAATCCGGAAACTTTTCGATCTTTCGAAGTAGACTATCCAAGTACGATCTCAGGTCATTACAAGGAACGAGTGAGCGTCAGCTCTGATCAAAAGGGTATTACTAAAAATCTAATGGGACGGGTTTTTCCAGCTTGTTGTGCTTTTCTTTGTCCCAGAAGCGGTGGCCTCAAGTCTCTTGAGACAAGAGGTCATTCAAAATGTAAAAAACATTCTCTGCAAAAACAATTCATATTTTGTGCCCTTCTCACTTCTGCCATTGTTATGCATCGTTTTTACTTTAACAAAGAATCTCATTCACATACGTGTATATGTGTGTTTCTTTATTTCCACAATAAAGTCGTTGAATGAATGAATGAATGAATGATAAGTGGGAGTGCGCAGGACGCCGTATAAAGTGTGCGGGACCCGAGTGAGAGTTCGCCGGACGCCGTAGAAAGTGTGCGGGACCCGAGTGGGAGTGCGCAGTACGCCGGAGAAAGTGTGCGGGATCCAAGTGGGAGTGTGCCGGACGCCATAGAAAGTGTGCGGAACCCGAGTGGGAGTGCGACGGACGCCGTAGAAAGTGTGCGGGACCCAAGTGGGAGTGCGCCGAACGCCGTAGGAAGTGTGCGGGATCCAAGTGGGAGTGCGCAGGACGCCGTAGAAAGTGTGCGGGATCCAAGTGGGAGTGTGCCGGACGCCATAGAAAGTGTGCGGAACCCGAGTGGGAGTGCGCCGGACGCCGTAGAAAGTGTGCGGGACCCAAGTGGGAGTGCGCCGAACGCCGTAGGAAGTGTGCGGGATCCAAGTGGGAGTGTGCCGGACGCCATAGAAAGTGTGCGGAACCCGAGTGGGAGTGCGCCGGACGCCGTAGAAAGTGTGCGGGACCCAAGTGGGAGTGCGCCGAACGCCGTAGGAAGTGTGCGGGATCCAAGTGGGAGTGCGCCGGTCGCCGTAGAAAGTGTGCGGAACCCGAGTGGGAGTGCGCCGGACGCCGTAGAAAGTGTGCGGGACCCAAGTGGGGGAGCGCCGGACGCCATAGAAAGTGTGCGAAATCTAAGTGGGAGAGCCCCGGACGCCATAGAAAGTGTGCGGGACCCAAGTGGGAGTGCGCCGAACGTCGTAAGAAGTGTGCGGGATCCAAGTGGGAGTGCGCCAAACGCCGTAGGAAGTGTGCGGGATCCAAACGGGAGTGCGCAGGACGCCGCAGGAAGTGTGAGGGATCCAAGTGGGAGTGCGCAGGACGCCGTAGAAAGTGTGCGGGACCCGAGTGAGAGTGCGCAGTACGCCGGAGAAAGTGTGCGGGATCCAAGTGGGAGTGTGCCGGACGCCATAGAAAGTGTGCGGAACCCGAGTGGGAGTGCGCCGGACGCCGTAGAAAGTGTGCGGGACCCAAGTGGGAGTGCGCCGAACGCCGTAGGAAGTGTGCGGGATCCAAGTGGGAGTGCGCCGGTCGCCGTAGAAAGTGTGCGGAACCCGAGTGGGAGTGCGCCGGACGCCGTAGAAAGTGTGCGGGACCCAAGTGGGAGTGCGCCGAACGCCGTAGGAAGTGTGCGGGATCCAAGTGGGAGTGCGCAGGACGCCGTGGAAAGTGGGCGGGATCTAAGTGGGAGTGCGCAGGACGCCGTATAGTGTGCGGGACCCGAGTGAGAGTGCGCCGGACGCCGTAGAAAGTGTGCGGGACCCGAGTGGTAGTGCGCCGGACTCCGTGGAAAGTGTGTGGAACCCGAGTGAGAGCGCGCCGGACGCCGTAGAAAAAGTGCGGGACACGAGTGAGAGTGCGCCGGACGCCGTAGAAAGTGTGCGGGACCCGAGTGAGAAAGCGCCGGACGCCGTAGAAAGTGTGCGGGACCCGAGTGAGAGTGCTCCGGACGCCGTAGAAAGTGTGCGGGACCCGAGTGAGAGTGCGCCGGACGCCGTAGAAAGTGTGCGGGACCCGAGTGAGAGTGCGCTGGACGCCGTAGAAAGTGGGCGGGATCTAAGTCTACGCCACCATGTCCGTTCTCGCAAACATGGATTCCAACTTGAACGAAAATTCACCTCTAAAGGCAGCATATTGAATTCCTTTGCGTTCAGGGTTGTCAGAACTTGGAACAATTTGCCTGCAGAGATCGCTGAATCCGGAAACTTTTCGATCTTTCGAAGTAGACTATACAAGTACGATCTCAGGTCATTACAAGGAACGAGTGAGCGTCCACTCTGATTAAAGGTATTACTAATATTCTAATGGGAGGGGTTTTTCCAGCTTGTTGTGCTTTTCTTTGTCCCAGAAGCGGTGGCCTCAAGTCTCTTGAGACAAGAGGTCATTCAAATTGTAAAAAAAAATTCTCTGCAAAAACAATTCATATTTTGTGCCCTTCTCACTTCTGCCATTGTTATGCATCGTTTTTACTTTAACAAAGAATCTCATTCACATACGTGTATATGTGTGTTTCTTTATTTCCACAATAAAGTCGTTGAATGAATGAATGAATGAATGAATGATAAGTGGGAGTGCGCAGGACGCCGTATAAAGTGTGCGGGACCCGAGTGAGAGTTCGCCGGACGCCGTAGAAAGTGTGCGGGACCCGAGTGGGAGTGCGCAGTACGCCGGAGAAAGCGTGCGGGATCCAAGTGGGAGTGTGCCGGACGCCATAGAAAGTGTGCGGGACGCCGTAGAAAGTGTGCGGGACCCAAGTGGGAGTGCGCCGGTCGCCGTAGAAAGTGTGCGGAACCCGAGTGAGAGTGCGCCGGACGCCGTACAAAGTGTACGGGACCCAAGTGGGAGTGCGCTGAACGCCGTACGAAGTGTGCGGGATCCAAGTGGGAGTGCGCAGGACGCCGTAGAAAGTGGGCGGGATCTAAGTGGGAGTGCGCAGGACGCCGTATAAAATGTGCGGGACCCGAGTGAGAGTGCGCCGGACGCCGTATAAAGTGTGCGGGACCCGAGTGAGAGTGCGCCGGACGCCGTAGAAAGTGGGCGGGATCTAAGTGGGAGTGCGCAGGACGCCGTATAAAGTGTGCAGGACCCGAGTGAGAGTTCGCCGGACGCCGTAGAAAGTGTGCGGGACCCGAGTGAGAGTGCGCCGGGCGCCGTAGAAAGTGTGCGGGACCCAAGTGGGAGTGCGCCGGACGCCGTAGAAAGTGTGCGGGACCCAAGTGGGAGTGCGCCGAACGCCGTAGGAAGTGTGCGGGATCCTAGTGGGTGTGCGCAGGACGCCGTAGAAAGTGAGCGGGATCTAAGTGGGAGTGCGCAGGACGCCGTATAGTGTGCGGGACCCGAGTGAGAGTGCGCCGGACGCCGTAGAAAGTGTGCGGGACCCGAGTGGTAGTGCGCCGGACTCCGTGGAAAGTGTGTGGGACCTGAGTGAGAGCGCGCCGGACGCCGTAGAAAAAGTGCGGGACACGAGTGAGAGTGCGCCGGACGCCGTAGAAAGTGTGCGGGACCCGAGTGAGAAAGCGCCGGACGCCGTAGAAAGTGTGCGGGACCCGAGTGAGAGTGCGCCGGACGCCGTAGAAAGTGTGCGGGACCCGAGTGAGAGTGCGCCGGACGCCGTAGAAAGTGTGCGGGACCCGAGTGAGAGTGCGCCGGACGCCGTAGAAAGTGGGCGGGATCTGAGTCTACGCCACCATGTCCGTTCTCGCAAACATGGATTCCAACTTGAACGAAAATTCACCTCTAAAGGCAGCATATTGAATTCCTTTGCGTTCAGGGTTGTCAGAACTTGGAACAATTTGCCTGCAGAGATCGCTGAATCCGGAAACTTTTCGATCTTTCGAAGTAGACTATCCAAGTACGATCTCAGGTCATTACAAGGAACGAGTGAGCGTCCATTAAAAGGGTATTACTAATAATCTAATGGGACGGGGTTTTCCAGCTTGTTGTGCTTTTCTTTGTCCCAGAAGCGGTGGCCTCAAGTCTCTTGAGACAAGAGGTCATTCAAATTGTAAAAAAAATTCTCTGCAAAAACAATTCATATTTTGTGCCCTTCTCACTTCTGCCATTGGTATGCATCGTTTTTACTTTAACAAAGAATCTCATTCAGATACGTGTATATGTGTGTTTCTTTATTTCCACAATAAAGTCGTTGAATGAATGAATGAATGAATGATAAGTGGGAGTGCGCAGGACGCCGTATAAAGTGTGCGGGACCCGAGTGAGAGTTCGCCGGACGCCGTAGAAATTGTGCGGGACCCGAGTGGGAGTGCGCAGTACGCCGGAGAAAGTATGCGGGATCCAAGTGGGAGTGTGCCGGACGCCATAGAAAGTGGGCGGGACGCCATAGAAAGTGTGCGGGACCCAAGTGGGAGTGCGCCGGTCGCCGTAGAATGTGTGCGGAACCCGAGTGAGAGTGCGCCGGACGCCGTACGAAGTGTGCGGGACCCAAGTGGGAGTGCGCCGAACGCCGTAGGAAGTGTGCGGGATCCAAGTGGGAGTGCGCCGGTCGCCGTAGAAAGTGTGCGGAACCCGAGTGGGAGTGCGCCGGACGCCGTAGAAAGTGTGCGGGACCCAAGTGGGGTGCGCCGAACGCCGTAGGAAGTGTGCGGGATCCAAGTGGGAGTGCGCCGGTCGCCGTAGAAAGTGTGCGGAACCCGAGTGGGAGTGCGCCGGACGCCGTAGAAAGTGTGCGGGACCCGAGTGAGAGTGCGCCGGACGCCGTAGAAAGTGTGCGGGACCCGAGTGAGAGTGCGCCGGACGCCGTAGAAAGTGTGCGGGACCCGAGTGAGAGTGCGCCGGACGCCGTAGAAAGTGGGCGGGATCTAAGTCTACGCCACCATGTCCGTTCTCGCAAACATGGATTCCAACTTGAACGAAAGTTCACCTCTAAAGGCAGCATATTGAATTCCTTTGCGTTCAGGGTTGTCAGAACTTGGAACAATTTGCCTGCAGAGATCGCTGAATCCGGAAACTTTTCGATCTTTCGAAGTAGACTATCCAAGTACGATCTCAGGTCATTACAAGGAACGAGTGAGCGTCCACTCTGATTAAAAGGGTATTACTAATAATCTAATGGGACGGGTTTTTCCAGCTTGTTGTGCTTTTCTTTGTCCCAGAAGCGGTGGCCTCAAGTCTCTTGAGACAAGAGGTCATTCAAATTGTAAATTCTCTGCAAAAACAATTCATATTTTGTGCCCTTTCTCACTTCTGCCATTGTTATGCATCGTTTTTACTTTAACAAAGAATCTCATTCACATACGTGTATATGTGTGTTTCTTTATTTCCACAATAAAGTCGTTGAATGAATGAATGAATGAATGATAAGTGGGAGTGCGCAGGACGCCGTATAAAGTGAGCGGGACCCGAGGGAGAGTTCGCCGGACGCCGTAGAAAGTGTGCGGGACACGAGTGAGAGTGCGCCGGACGCCGTAGAAAGTGTGCGGGATCCAAGTGGGAGTGTGCCGGACGCCATAGAAAGTGTGCGGGACGCCGTAGAAAGTGTGCGGGACCCAAGTGGGAGTGCGCCGGTCGCCGTAGAAAGTGTGCGGAACCCGAGTGGGAGTGCGCCGGACGCCGTAGAAAGTGTGCGGGACCCAAGTGGGAGTGCGCCGAACGCCGTAGGAAGTGTGCGGGATCCAAGTGGGAGTGCGCAGGACGCCGTGGAAAGTGGGCGGGATCTAAGTGGGAGTGCGCAGGACGCCGTATAGTGTGCGGGACCCGAGTGAGAGTGCGCCGGACGCCGTAGAAAGTGTGCGGGACCCGAGTGGTAGTGCGCCGGACTCCGTGGAAAGTGTGTGGGACCCGAGTGAGAGCGCGCCGGACGCCGTAGAAAAAGTGCGGGACACGAGTGAGAGTGCGCCGGACGCCGTAGAAAGTGTGCGGGACCCGAGTGAGAGTGCGCCGGACGCCGTAGAAAGTGTGCGGACCCGAGTGAGAGTGCGCCGGACGCCGGAGAAAGTGGGCGGGATCTAAGTCTACGCCACCATGTCCGTTCTCGCAAACATGGATTCCAACTTGAACGAAAATTCACCTCTAAAGGCAGCATATTGAATTCCTTTGCGTTCAGGGTTGTCAGAACTTGGAACAATTTGCCTGCAGAGATCGCTGAATCCGGAAACTTTTCGATCTTTCGAAGTAGACTATCCAAGTACGATCTCAGGTCATTACAAGGAACGAGTGAGCGTCCACTCTGATTAAAAGGGTATTACTAATAATCTAATGGGACGGGTTTTTCCAGCTTGTTGTGCTTTTCTTTGTCCCAGAAGCGGTGGCCTCAAGTCTCTTGAGACAAGAGGTCATTCAAATTGTAAAAAAAATTCTCTGCAAAAACAATTCATATTTTGTGCCCTTCTCACTTCTGCCATTGTTATGCATCGTTTTTACTTTAACAAAGAATCTCATTCACATACGTGTATATGTGTGTTTCTTTATTTCCACAATAAAGTCGTTGAATGAATGAATGAATGAATGATAAGTGGGAGTGCGCAGGACGCCGTATAAAGTGTGCGGGACCCGAGTGAGAAAGCGCCGGACGCCGTATAAAGTGTGCAGGACCCGAGTGGGAGTGCGCAGTACGCCAGAGAAAGTGTGCGGGATCCAAGTGGGAGTGTGCCGGACGCCATAGAAAGTGTGCGGGACGCCGTAGAAAGTGTGGAGTGCGCCGGACGCCGTAGAAAGTGTGCGGGACCCAAGTGGGAGCGCGCCGGACGCCGTGGAAAGTGTGCGGGACCCGAGTGAGAGTGCGCCGGACGCGGTAGAAAGTGTGCGGGACCCGGTGAGAGAGTGCGCCGGACGCCGTAGAAAGTGTGCGGGACTCAAGTGGGAGTGCGCAGGACGCCGTAGAAAGTGTGCGGGACCCGAGTGAGAGTGCGCCGGACGCCGTAGAAAGTGTGCGGGACCCGAGTGAGAGTGCGCCGGACGCCGTAGAAAGTGGGCGGGACCCGAGTGAGAGTTCGCCGGACGCCGTAGAAAGTGTACGGGACCCAAGTGGGAGTGCGCCGGACGCCGTAGAAAGTGTGCGGGACCCAAGTGGGAGCGCACGCCGTAGAAAGTGTGCGGGACCCAAGTGGGAGTGCGCAAGGACGCCGTAGAAAGTGTGCGGGACCCAGTGGGAGTGCGCCGGTCGCCGTAGAAAGTGTGCGGAACCCGAGTGAGAGTGCGCCGGACGCCGTACAAAGTGTGCGGGACCCAAGTGGGAGTGCGCTGAACGCCGTACGAAGTGTGCGGGATCCAAGTGGGAGTGCGCAGGACGCCGTAGAAAGTGGGCGGGATCTAAGTGGGAGTGCGCAGGACGCCGTATAAAATGTGCGGGACCCGAGTGAGAGTGCGCCGGACGCCGTATAAAGTGTGCGGGACCCGAGTGAGAGTGCGCCGGACGCCGTAGAAAGTGGGCGGGATCTAAGTGGGAGTGCGCAGGACGCCGTATAAAGTGTGCAGGACCCGAGTGAGAGTTCGCCGGACGCCGTAGAAAGTGTGCGGGACCCGAGTGAGAGTGCGCCGGGCGCCGTAGAAAGTGTGCGGGACCCAAGTGGGAGTGCGCCGGACGCCGTAGAAAGTGTGCGGGACCCAAGTGGGAGTGCGCCGAACGCCGTAGGAAGTGTGCGGGATCCAAGTGGGAGTGCGCAGGACGCCGTAGAAAGTGGGCGGGATCTAAGTGGGAGTGCGCAGGACGCCGTATAAAGTGTGCGGGACCCGAGTGAGAGTGCGCCGGACGCCGTAGAAAGTGTGCGGGACCCGAGTGAGAGTGCGCCGGACGCCGTAGAAAGTGTGCGGGATCTAAGTGGGAGTGCGCAGGACGCCGTAGAAAGTGTGCGGGACCCGAGTGAGAGTGCGCCGGACGCCGTAGAAAGTGTGCGGGACCCGAGTGAGAGTGCGCCGGACGCCGTAGAAAGTGTGCGGGACCCGAGTGAGAGTGCGCCGGACGCCGTAGAAAGTGTGCGGGATCCAAGTGGGAGTGCGCAGGACGCCGTATAAAGTGTGCGGGACCCGAGTGAGAGTGCGCCGGACGCCGTAGAAAGTGTGCGGGACCCGAGTGAGAGTGCGCCGGACGCCGTAGAAAGTGGGCAGGACCCGAGTGGGAGAGCGCCGCACGCCATAAAAAGTGTGCGGGACCGAGTGGAGTGTGCGCCGGACGCCGTAGAAAGTGTGCGGGATCCAAGTGGTAGTGCGCGGGGCGCCGTAGAAAGTGTGCGGGACCCGAGTGAGAGTGCGCCGGACGCCGTAGAAAGTGTGCGGGACCCGAGTGAGAGTGCGCCGGACGCCGTAGAAAGTGTGCGGGACCCAAGTGGGAGTGCGCAGAACGCCGTAGAAAGTGTGCGGGATCCAAGGAGAGTGCGCCGGACGCCGTAGAAAGTGTGCGGGACCCGAGGGAGTGCGCAGGACGCCGTATAAAGTGTGCGGGACCCGAGTGAGAGTGCGCCGGACGCCGTAGAAAGTGTGCGGGACCCGAGTGAGAGTGCGCCGGACGCCGTAGAAAGTGGGCGGGATCTGAGTGGGAGTGCGCAGGACGCCGTATAGTGTGCAGGACCCGAGTGAGAGTGCGCCGGACGCCGTAGAAAGTGTGCGGGACCCGGAGTGAGTGCGCCGGGCGCCGTAGAAAGTGTGCGGACCCGAGTGAGAGTGCGCCGGACGCCGTAGAAAGTGTGCGGGACCCAAGTGGGAGTGCGCCGGACGCCGTAGAAAGTGTGCGGGACCCGAGTGGGAGGCGCCGGACGCCGTAGAAAGTGTGCGGGACCCGAGTGGGAGTGCGCCGGACGCCGTAGAAAGTGTGCGGGACCCGAGTGGGAGTGCGCCGGACGCCGTAGAAAGTGTGCGGGACCCAGTGGGAGTGCGCTGAACGCCGTAGAAAGTGTGCGGGATCCAAGTGGGAGTGCGCAGGACGCCGTAGAAAGTGGGCGGGATCTATGGGAGTGCGCAGGACGCCGTATAAAATGTGCGGGACCCGAGTGAGAGTGCGCCGGACGCCGTATAAAGTGTGCGGTACCCGAGTGAGAGTTCGCCGGACGCCGTAGAAAGTGTGCGGGACCCGAGTGAGAGTGCGCCGGACCCCGTATAAAGTGTGCGGGACCCGAGTGGGAGTGCGCCGGACGCCGGAGAAAGTGTGCGGGACCCGAGTGAGAGTGCGCCGGACGCCGTAGAAAGTGTGCGGACCCGAGTGAGAGTGCGCCGGACGCCGTAGAAAGTGCGGGACCCAGTGGGAGTGCGCCGAACGCCGTAGGAAAGTGTGCGGGATCCAAGTGGAGTGCGCAGGACGCCGTAGAAAGTGGGCGGGATCTGGCGGGAGTGCGCAGGACGCCGTATAAAGTGTGCGGGACCCGAGTGAGAGTGCGCCGGGCGCCGTAGAAAGTGTGCGGGACCCGAGTGGGAGTGCGCAGTACGCCGGAGAAAGTGTGCGGGATCCAAGTGGGAGTGTGCCGGACGCCATAGAAAGTGTGCGGGACGCCGTAGAAAGTGTGCGGGACCCAAGTGGGAGTGCGCCGGTCGCCGTAGAAAGTGTGCGGAACCCGAGTGAGAGTGCGCCGGATGCCGTACAAAGTGTACGGGACCCAAGTGGAGTGCGCTGAACGCCGTACGAAGTGTGCGGATCCAAGTGGGAGTGCGCAGGACGCCGTAGAAAGTGGGCGGGATCTAAGTGGGAGTGCGCAGGACGCCGTATAAAGTGTGCGGGACCCGAGTGAGAGTGCGCCGGACGCCGTATAAAGTGTGCGGGACCCGAGTGAGAGTGCGCCGGACGCCGTAGAAAGTGGGCGGGATCTATGGGAGTGCGCAGGACGCCGTATAAAGTGTGCAGGACCCGAGTGAGAGTTCGCCGGACGCCGTAGAAAGTGTGCGGGACCCGAGTGAGAGTGCGCCGGACGCCGTAGAAAGTGTGCGGGACCCTGGCGGGAGTGCAGGACGCCGTAGAATATGTGCGGGACCCGCGGGAGAGTGCGCCGACGCCGTAGAAGTGTGCGGGATCCGCGGAGTGCGCAGGACGCCGTAGAAAGTGGGCGGATCTGGTGGGAGGCGCAGGACGCCGTATAAAGTGTGCGGGACCCGAGTGAGATCGCCGGACGCCGTAGAAAGTGTGCGGACCCGAGGGAGTGCGCCGGTACGCCGGAGAAAGTGTGCGGGATCCATGTGAGAGTGTGCCGGACGCCATAGAAAGTGTGCGGACGCCGGACGCCGTAGGAAAGTGTGCGGGACCCAAGTGGAGTGCGCCGGACGCCGTAGAAAGTGTGCGGAACGCGAGTGGGAGTGCGCAGTACGCCGGAGAAAGTGTGCGGGACCCAAGTGGGAGTGCGCTGAACGCCGTACGAAGTGTGCGGGATCCAAGTGGGAGTGCGCAGGACGCCGTAGAAAGTGGGCGGGATCTAAGTGGGAGTGCGCAGGACGCCGTATAAAGTGTGCGGGACCCGAGTGAGAGTGCGCCGGACGCCGTATAAAGTGTGCGGGACCCGAGTGAGAGTGCGCCGGACGCCGTAGAAAGTGGGCGGGATCTAAGTGGGAGTGCGCAGGACGCCGTATAAAGTGTGCAGGACCTGAGTGAGAGTTCGCCGGACGCCGTAGAAAGTGGGCGGGACCCGAGTGGGAGTGCGCCGGACGCCGTAGAAAGTGTGCGGACCCGAGGGAGTGCGCCGGACGCCGTAGAAAGTGTGTGCGGACCCAAGTTGGAGTGCTCCGAACGCCGTAGGAAGTGTGCGGGATCCAAGTGGGAGTGCGCAGGACGCCGTAGAAAGTGGGCGGGATCTAAGTGGGAGTGCGCAGGACGCCGTATAGTGTGCGGGACCCGAGTGAGAGTGCGCCGGACGCCGTAGAAAGTGTGCGGGACCCGAGTGGCAGTGCGCCGGACTCCGTGGAAAGTGTGTGGGACCCGAGTGAGAGCGCGCCGGACGCCGTAGAAAAGTGTGCGGGACACGAGTGAGAGTGCGCCGGACGCCGTAGAAAGTGTGCGGACCCGAGTGGTAGTGCGCCGGACGCCGTAGAAAGTGTGCGGGACCCGAGTGAGAGCGCCGGACGCCGTAGAAAGTGTGCGGGACCCGAGTGAGAGTGCGCCGGACGCCGTAGAAAGTGTGCGGGACCCGAGGAGTGCGCAGGACGCCGTAGAAAGTGTGCGGTACTCAAGTGAGAATGTGCCGGACGGCGTTGAAAGTGTGCGGGACCTTAATTAGAGTGCGCTGAACGCCGTAGAAAGTGTGCGGGTCCCGAGGCACAGTGCGCAGGACGCCGTAGAAAGTGTGCGGGACCTAAGTGGGAGTGCGCTGAACGCCGTAGGAAGTGTGCGGGACCCAAGTGGGAGTGCGCAGGACGCCGTAGAGAGTGGGCGGGATCTGGCGGGAGTGCGCAGGACGCCGTAGAAAGTGTGCGGGACCCGAGTGAGAGTTCGCCGGACGCCGTAGAAAGTGTGCGGGACCCGAGTGAGAGTGCGCAGGACGCCGTAGAAAGTGTGCGGGACCCGAGTGAGAGTGTGCCGGACGCCGTATAGAAAGTGCGGGACGCCGTAGAAAGTGTGCGGGATCCAAGTGGGAGTGCGCCGGACGCCGTAGAAAGTGTGCGGAACCCGAGTGAGAGTGCGCCGGACGCCGTACAAAGTGTGCGGGACCCAAGTGAGTGCGCTGAACGCCGTACGAAGTGTGCGGGATCCAAGTGGGAGTGCGCAGGACGCCGTAGAAAGTGGGCGGGATCTAAGTGGGAGTGCGCAGGACGCCGTATAAAGTGTGCGGGACCCGAGTGAGAGTGCGCCGGACGCCGGATAAAGTGTGCGGGACCCGAGTGAGAGTGCGCCGGACGCCGTAGAAAGTGGGCGGGATCTATGGGAGTGCGCAGGACGCCGTATAAAGTGTGCAGGACCCGAGTGAGAGTTCGCCGGACGCCGTAGAAAGTGTGCGGGACCCGAGGAGAGTGCGCCGGCCGCCGCAGAAAGTGTGCGGGCGCCAAGTGGGAGGGCGCCGGACGCCGTAGAAAGTGTGCGGGACCCAAGTGGGAGTGCGCCGAACGCCGTAGGAAGTGTGCGGGATCCAAGTGGGAGGGCGCAGGACGCCGCAGAAAGTGGGCGGGATCTAAGTGGGAGTGCGCAGGACGCCGTATAGTGTGCGGGACCCGAGTGAGAGTGCGCTGGACGCCGTAGAAAGTGTGCGGGACCCGAGTGGTAGTGCGCCGGACTCCGTGGAAAGTGTGTGGACCCGAGTGAGAGCGCGCCGGACGCCGTAGAAAAAGTGCGGGACACGAGTGAGTGCGCCGGACGCCGTAGAAAGTGTGCGGGACCCGAGGGAAGCGCCGGACGCCGTAGAAAGTGTGCGGGACCCGAGTGAGAAAGCGCCGGACGCCGTAGAAAGTGTGCGGGACCCGAGTGAGAGTGCGCCGGACGCCGTAGAAAGTGTGCGGGACCCGAGTGAGAGTGCGCCGGACGCCGTAGAAAGTGTGCGGGACCCGAGTGAGAGTGCGCCGGACGCCGTAGAAAGTGGGCGGGATCTAAGTCTACGCCACCATGTCCGTTCTCGCAAACATGGATTCCAACTTGAACGAAAATTCACCTCTAAAGGCAGCATATTGAATTCCTTTGCGTTCAGGGTTGTCAGAACTTGGAACAATTTGCCTGCAGAGATCGCTGAATCCGGAAACTTTTCGATCTTTCGAAGTAGACTATCCAAGTACGATCTCAGGTCATTACAAGGAACGAGTGAGCGTCCACTCTGATTAAAAGGGTATTACTAATAATCTAATGGGACGGGTTTTTCCAGCTTGTTGTGCTTTTCTTTGTCCCAGAAGCGGTGGCCTCAAGTCTCTTGAGACAAGAGGTCATTCAAATTGTAAAAAAATTCTCTGCAAAAACAATTCATATTTTGTGCCCTTCTCACTTCTGCCATTGTTATGCATCGTTTTTACTTTAACAAAGAATCTCATTCACATACGTGTATATGTGTGTTTCTTTATTTCCACATTAAAGTCGTTGAATGAATGAATGAATTAATGATAAGTGGGAGTGCGCAGGACGCTGTATAAAGTGTGCGGGACCCGAGTGAGAGTTCGCCGGACGCCGTAGAAAGTGTGCGGGACCCGAGTGGGAGTGCGCAGTACGCCGGAGAAAGTGTGCGGGATCAAGTGGAGTGTGCCGGACGCCATAGAAAGTGTGCGGGAACCCGAGTGGAGTGCGCCGGACGCCGTAGAAAGTGTGCGGGACCCAAGTGGGAGTGCGCGCCGAACGCCGTAGGAAGTGTGCGGGATCCCGTGGGAGTGCGCAGGACGCCGTAGAAAGTGTGCGGGATCCAAGTGGGAGTGCGCAGGACGCCGTAGAAAGTGTGCGGGACCCGAGTGAGAGTGCGCCGGACGCCGTACAAAGTGTGCGGGACCCAAGTGGGAGTGCGCCGAACGCCGTAGGAAGTGTGCGGGACCCAAGTGGGAGTGCGCCGGACGCCGGAAAGTGTGCGGGACCCGAGTGAGAGTGCGCGGGACACCGTATAAAGTGTGCGGGACCCGAGTGAGAGTGCGCCGGACGAAGTAGAAAGTGTGCGGGATCCAAGTGGGAGTGCGCCGGACGCCGTAGAAAGTGTGCGGGACCCGAGTGAGAGTGCACCGGACGCCGTAGAAAGTGTGCAGGACGCGAGTGCGAGTGCGCCGGACGCCGTAGAAAGTGTGCGGGATCCAAGTGAGAGTGCGCCGGACGCCGTAGAAAGTGTGCAGGACCCGAGTCGCAGAGAGTGCGCGTCGGACGCCGTACAAAGTGTGCGGGACCCAAGTGGGAGTGCGCCGAACGCCGTAGGAAGTGTGCGGGATCCAAGTGGGAGTGCGCAGGACGCCGTAGAAAGTGGGCGGGATCTAAGTGGGAGTGCGCAGGACGCCGTATAAAGTGTGCGGGACCCGAGTGAGAGTGCGCCGGACGCCGTAGAAAGTGTGCGGGACCCGAGTGAGAGTGCGCCGGACGCCGTAGAAAGTGTGCGGCACCCGAGTGAGAGTGCGCCGGACGCAGTAGAAAGTGTGCGGGACCGAAGTGAGAATGCGCCGCACGCCGTAGAAAGTGTGCGGGACCCAGGTGGAAGTGCGCCGGACGCCGTAGAAAGTGTGCGGGACCCAAGTGGGAGAGCGCCGGACGCCGTAGAAAGTGTGCGGGACCCAAGTGGGAGTGCGCCGAACGTCGTAAGAAGTGTGCGGGATCCAAGTGGGAGTGCGCAGGACGCCGTAGAAAGTGGGCGGGACCCGAGTGAGAGTGCGCCGGACGCCGTAGAAAGTGTGCGGGACCCGAGTGAGAGTGCGCCGGACGCCGTAGAAAGTGTGCGGGACCCGAGTGAGAGTGCGCCGGACGCCGTAGAAAGTGTGCGGGACCCGAGTGAGAGTGCGCCGGACGCCGTAGAAAGTGTGCGGGACCCGAGTGAGAGTGCGCTGGACGCCGTAGAAAGTGTGCGGGACCCAAGTGGGAGTGCGCCGGACGCCGTAGAAAGTGTGCGGGACCCGAGTGAGAGTGCGCCGGACGCCGTAGAAAGTGTGCGGGACCCGAGTGAGAGTGCGCCGGACGCCGTAGAAAGTGTGCGGGACCCGAGTGAGAGTGCGCCGGACGCCGTAGAAAGTGTGCGGAACCCGAGTGAGAGTGCGCCGGCCGCCGTAGAAAGTGTGCGGGACCCAAGTGGGAGTGCGCCGGACGCCGTAGAAAGTGTGCGGGACCCGAGTGAGAGTGCGCCGGACGCCGTATAAAGTGTGCGGGACCCGAGTGAGAGTTCGCCGGACGCCGTAGAAAGTGTGCGGGACGCCGTAGAAAGTGTGCGGGACCCAAGTGGGAGTGCGCCGGTCGCCGTAGAAAGTGTGCGGAACCCGAGTGGGAGTGCGCTGAACGCCGTACGAAGTGTGCGGGATCCAAGTGGGAGTGCGCAGGACGCCGTATAAAATGTCCGGGACCCGAGTGAGAGTGCGCCGGACGCCGTATAAAGTGTGCGGGACCCGAGTGAGAGTGCGCCGGACGCCGTATAAAGTGTGCGGGACCCGAGTGAGAGTGCGCCGGACGCCTTAGAAAGTGGGCGGGATCTAAGTGGGAGTGCGCAGGACGCCGTATAAAGTGAGCAGGACCCGAGTGAGAGTTCGCCGGACGCCGTAGAAAGTGTGCGGGACCCGAGTAAGAGTGCGCCGGACGCCGTAGAAAGAGTGCGGGACCCGAGGGAGAGTGCGCCGGACGCCGTAGAAAGTGTGCGGGACCCGCGTGGGAGTGCGCCGGACGCCGTAGAAAGTGTGCGGGACCCGAGTGGAGATGCGCCGGACGCCGTAGAAAGTGTGCGGGACCCAAATGGGGGTGCGCAGGACGCCCTAGAAGGTGGGCGGGACCCGAGTGAGAGTGCGCCGGACGCCGTAGAAAGTGTGCGGGACCCGAGTGAGAAGGCGCCGGACGCCGTAGAAAGTGTGCGGGACCCGAGTGAGAGTGCGCCGGACGCCGTAGAAAGTGTGCGGGACCCGAGTGGTAGTGCGCCGGACTCCGTGGAAAGTGTGTGGGACCCGAGTGAGAGCGCGCCGGACGCCGTAGAAAAAGTGCGGGACACGAGTGAGAGTGCGCCGGACGCCGTAGAAAGTGTGCGGGACCCGAGTGAGAAAGCGCCGGACGCCGTAGAAAGTGTGCGGGACCCGAGTGAGAGTGCGCCGGACGCCGTAGAAAGTGTGCGGGACCCGAGTGAGAGTGCGCCGGACGCCGTAGAAAGTGTGCGGGACCCGAGTGAGAGTGCGCCGGACGCCGTAGAAAGTGGGCGGGATCTAAGTCTACGCCACCATGTCCGTTCTCGCAAACATGGATTCCAACTTGAACGAAAATTCACCTCTAAAGGCAGCATATTGAATTCCTTTGCGTTCAGGGTTGTCAGAACTTGGAACAATTTGCCTGCAGAGATCGCTGAATCCGGAAACTTTTCGATCTTTCGAAGTAGACTATCCAAGTACGATCTCAGGTCATTACAAGGAACGAGTGAGCGTCCACTCTGATTAAAAGGGTATTACTAATAATCTAATGGGACGGGTTTTTCCAGCTTGTTGTGCTTTTCTTTGTCCCAGAAGCGGTGGCCTCAAGTCTCTTGAGACAAGAGGTCATTCAAATTGTAAAAAAAAATTCTCTGCAAAAACAATTCATATTTTGTGCCCTTCTCACTTCTGCCATTGTTATGCATCGTTTTTACTTTAACAAAGAATCTCATTCACATACGTGTATATGTGTGTTTCTTTATTTCCACAATAAAGTCGTTGAATGAATGAATGAATGAATGATAAGTGGGAGTGCGCAGGACGCCGTATAAAGTGTGCGGGACCCGAGTGAGAGTTCGCCGGACGCCGTAGAAAGTGTGCGGGACCCGAGTGGGAGTGCGCAGTACGCCGGAGAAAGTGTGCGGGATCCAAGTGGGAGTGTGCCGGACGCCATAGAAAGTGTGCGGGACGCCGTAGAAAGTGTGCGGGACCCAAGTGGGAGTGCGCCGGTCGCCGTAGAAAGTGTGCGGAACCCGAGTGAGAGTGCGCCGGACGCCGTACGAAGTGTGCGGGATCCAAGTGGGAGTGCGCAGGACGCCGTAGAAAGTGGGCGGGATCTAAGTGGGAGTGCGCAGGACGCCGTATAAAGTGTGCGGGACCCGAGTGAGAGTGCGCCGGACGCCGTATAAAGTGTGCGGGACCCGAGTGAGAGTGCGCCGGACGCCGTAGAAAGTGGGCGGGATCTAAGTGGGAGTGCGCAGGACGCCGTATAAAGTGTGCGGGACCCGAGTGAGAGTGCGCCGGACGCCGTAGAAAGTGTGCGGGATCCAAGTGGGAGTGCGCAGAACGTTGTATAAAGTGTGCGGGACCCGAGTGAGTGCGCCGGACGCCGGAGAAAGTGTGCGGGATCCAAGTGGGAGTGCGCAGGACGCCGTAGAAAGTGGGCGGGATCTAAGTGGGAGTGCGCAGGACGCCGTATAAAGTGTGCGGGACCCGAGTGAGAGTGCGCCGGACGCCGTAGAAAGTGTGCGGGACCCGAGTGAGAGTGCGCCGGACGCCGTAGAAAGTGTGCGGGACCCGAGTGGGAGTGCGCCGAACGCCGTAGGAAGTGTGCGGGATCCAAGTGGGAGTGCGCAGGACGCCGTAGAAAGTGGGCGGGATCTAAGTGGGAGTGCGCAGGACGCCGAATAAAGTGTGCGGGACCCGAGTGAGAGTGCGCCGGACGCCGTAGAAAGTGTGCGGGACCCGAGTGGTAGTGCGCCGGACTCCGTGGAAAGTGTGTGGGACCCGAGTGAGAGCGCGCCGGACGCCGTAGAAAAAGTGCGGGACACGAGTGAGAGTGCGCCGGACGCCGTAGAAAGTGTGCGGGACCCGAGTGAGAAAGCGCCGGACGCCGTAGAAAGTGTGCGGGACCCGAGTGAGAGTGCGCCGGACGCCGTAGAAAGTGTGCGGGACCCGAGTGAGAGTGCGCCGGACGCCGTAGAAAGTGTGCGGGACCCGAGTGAGAGTGCGCCGGACGCCGTAGAAAGTGGGCGGGATCTAAGTCTACGCCACCATGTCCGTTCTCGCAAACATGGATTCCAACTTGAACGAAAATTCACCTCTAAAGGCAGCATATTGAATTCCTTTGCGTTCAGGGTTGTCAGAACTTGGAACAATTTGCCTGCAGAGATCGCTGAATCCGGAAACTTTTCGATCTTTCGAAGTAGACTATCCAAGTACGATCTCAGGTCATTACAAGGAACGAGTGAGCGTCCACTCTGATTAAAAGGGTATTACTAATAATCTAATGGGACGGGTTTTTCCAGCTTGTTGTGCTTTTCTTTGTCCCAGAAGCGGTGGCCTCAAGTCTCTTGAGACAAGAGGTCATTCAAATTGTAAAAAAAATTCTCTGCAAAAACAATTCATATTTTGTGCCCTTCTCACTTCTGCCATTGTTATGCATCGTTTTTACTTTAACAAAGAATCTCATTCACATACGTGTATATGTGTGTTTCTTTATTTCCACAATAAAGTCGTTGAATGAATGAATGAATGAATGATAAGTGGGAGTGCGCAACGCCGTATAAAGTGTGCGGGACCCGAGTGAGAGTTCGCCGGACGCCGTAGAAAGTGTGCGGGACCCGAGTGGGAGTGCGCAGTACGCCGGAGAAAGTGTGCGGGATCCAAGTGGGAGTGTGCCGGACGCCATAGAAAGTGTGCGGGACGCCGTACAAAGTGTGCGGGACCCAAGTGGGAGTGCGCTGAACGCCGTACGAAGTGTGCGGGATCCAAGTGGGAGTGCGCAGGACGCCGTAGAAAGTGGGCGGGATCTAAGTGGGAGTGCGCAGGACGCCGTAGAAAGTGGGCGGGATCTAAGTGGGAGTGCGCAGGACGCCGTATAAAGTGTGCGGGACCCGAGTGAGAGTGCGCCGGACGCCGTATAAAGTGTGCGGGACCCGAGTGAGAGTGCGCCGGACGCCGTAGAAAGTGGGCGGGATCTAAGTGGGAGTGCGCAGTACGCCGTATAAAGTGTGCAGGACCCGAGTGAGAGTTCGCCGGACGCCGTATAAAGTGTGCGGGACCCGAGTGAGAGTTCGCCGGACGCCGTAGAAAGTGTGCGGGACCCAAGTGGGAGTGCGCTGGACGCCGTAGGAAGTGTGCGGGATCCAAGTGGGAGTGCGCAGGACGCCGTAGAAAGTGGGCGGGATCTAAGTGGGAGTGTGCAGGACGCCGTATAGTGTGCGGGACCCGAGTGAGAGTGCGCCGGACGCCGTAGAAAGTGTGCCGGACCCGAGTGGTAGTGCGCCGGACTCCGTGGAAAGTGTGTGGGACCCGAGTGAGAGCGCGCCGGACGCCGTAGAAAAAGTGCGGGACACGAGTGAGAGTGCGCCGGACGCCGTAGAAAGTGTGCGGGACCCGAGTGAGAAAGCGCCGGACGCCGTAGAAAGTGTGCGGGACCCGAGTGAGAGTGCGCCGGACGCCGTATAAAGTGTGCAGGACCCGAGTGAGAGTTCGCCGGACGCCGTAGAAAGTGTGCGGGACCCGAGTGAGAGTGCGCCGGACGCCGTAGAAAGTGTGCGGGACCCGAGTGAGAGTGCGCCGGACGCCGTAGAAAGTGTGCGGGACCCAAGTGGGAGTGCGCCGAACGCCGTAGGAAGTGTGCGGGATCCAAGTGGGAGTGCGCAGGACGCCGTAGAAAGTGGGCGGGATCTAAGTGGGAGTGCGCAGGACGCCGTATAGTGTGCGGGACCCGAGTGAGAGTGCGCCGGACGCCGTAGAAAGTGTGCGGGACCCGAGTGGTAGTGCGCCGGACTCCGTGGAAAGTGTGTGGGACCCGAGTGAGAGCGCGCCGGACGCCGTAGAAAAAGTGCGGGACACGAGTGAGAGTGCGCCGGACGCCGTAGAAAGTGTGCGGGACCCGAGTGAGAAAGCGCCGGACGCCGTAGAAAGTGTGCGGGACCCGAGTGAGAGTGCGCCGGACGCCGTAGAAAGTGTGCGGGACCCGAGTGAGAGTGCGCCGGACGCCGTAGAAAGTGTGCGGGACCCGAGTGAGAGTGCGCCGGACGCCGTAGAAAGTGGGCGGGATCTAAGTCTACGCCACCATGTCCGTTCTCGCAAACATGGATTCCAACTTGAACGAAAATTCACCTCTAAAGGCAGCATATTGAATTCCTTTGCGTTCAGGGTTGTCAGAACTTGGAACAATTTGCCTGCAGAGATCGCTGAATCCGGAAACTTTTCGATCTTTCGAAGTAGACTATCCAAGTACGATCTCAGGTCATTACAAGGAACGAGTGAGCGTCCACTCTGATTAAAAGGGTATTACTAATAATCTAATGGGACGGGTTTTTCCAGCTTGTTGTGCTTTTCTTTGTCCCAGAAGCGGTGGCCTCAAGTCTCTTGAGACAAGAGGTCATTCAAATTGTAAAAATTCTCTGCAAAAACAATTCATATTTTGTGCCCTTCTCACTTCTGCCATTGGTATGCATCGTTTTTACTTTAACAAAGAATCTCATTCACATACGTGTATATGTGTGTTTCTTTATTTCCACAATAAAGTCGTTGAATGAATGAATGAATGAATGAATGATAAGTGGGAGTGCGCAGGACGCCGTATAAAGTGTGCGGGACCCGAGTGAGAGTTCGCCGGACGCCGTAGAAAGTGTGCGGGACCCGAGTGGGAGTGCGCAGTACGCCGGAGAAAGTATGCGGGATCCAAGTGGGAGTGTGCCGGACGCCATAGAAAGTGTGCGGGACGCCGTAGAAAGTGTGCGGGACCCAAGTGGGAGTGCGCCGGTCGCCGTAGAAAGTGTGCGGAACCCGAGTGAGAGTGCGCCGGACGCCGTACAAAGTGTGCGGGACCCAAGTGGGAGTGCGCTGAACGCCGTACGAAGTGTGCGGGATCCAAGTGGGAGTGCGCAGGACGCCGTAGAAAGTGGGCGGGATCTAAGTGGGAGTGCGCAGGACGCCGTATAAAGTGTGCGGGACCCGAGTGAGAGTGCGCCGGACGCCGTATAAAGTGTGCGGGACCCGAGTGAGAGTGCGCCGGACGCCGTAGAAAGTGGGCGGGATCTAAGTGGGATTGCGCAGTACGCCGTATAAAGTGTGCAGGACCCGAGTGAGAGTTCGCCGGACGCCGTAGAAAGTGTGCGGGACCCAAGTGGGAGTGCGCTGGACGCCGTAGGAAGTGTGCGGGATCCAAGTGGGAGTGCGCAGGACGCCGTAGAAAGTGGGCGGGATCTAAGTGGGAGTGCGCAGGACGCCGTATAAAGTGTGCGGGACCCGAGTGAGAGTGCGCCGGACGCCGTAGAAAGTGTGCGGGACCCAAGTGGGAGTGCGCCGGACGCCGTAGAAAGTGTGCGGGACCCAAGTGGGAGTGCGCCGAACGCCGTAGGAAGTGTGCGGGATCCAAGTGGGAGTGCGCAGGACGCCGTAGAAAGTGGGCGGGATCTAAGTGGGAGTGCGCAGGACGCCGTATAGTGTGCGGGACCCGAGTGAGAGTGCGCCGGACGCCGTAGAAAGTGTGCGGGACCCGAGTGGTAGTGCGCCGGACTCCGTGGAAAGTGTGTGGGACCCGAGTGAGAGCGCGCCGGACGCCGTAGAAAAAGTGCGGGACACGAGTGAGAGTGCGCCGGACGCCGTAGAAAGTGTGCGGGACCCGAGTGAGAAAGCGCCGGACGCCGTAGAAAGTGTGCGGGACCCGAGTGAGAGTGCGCCGGACGCCGTAGAAAGTGTGCGGGACCCGAGTGAGAGTGCGCCGGACGCCGTAGAAAGTGTGCGGGACCCGAGTGAGAGTGCGCCGGACGCCGTAGAAAGTGGGCGGGATCTAAGTCTACGCCACCATGTCCGTTCTCGCAAACATGGATTCCAACTTGAACGAAAATTCACCTCTAAAGGCAGCATATTGAATTCCTTTGCGTTCAGGGTTGTCAGAACTTGGAACAATTTGCCTGCAGAGATCGCTGAATCCGGAAACTTTTCGATCTTTCGAAGTAGACTATCCAAGTACGATCTCAGGTCATTACAAGGAACGAGTGAGCGTCCACTCTGATTAAAAGGGTATTACTAATAATCTAATGGGACGGGTTTTTCCAGCTTGTTGTGCTTTTCTTTGTCCCAGAAGCGGTGGCCTCAAGTCTCTTGAGACAAGAGGTCATTCAAATTGTAAAAAAATTCTCTGCAAAAACAATTCATATTTTGTGCCCTTCTCACTTCTGCCATTGTTATGCATCGTTTTTACTTTAACAAAGAATCTCATTCACATACGTGTATATGTGTGTTTCTTTATTTCCACAATAAAGTCGTTGAATGAATGAATGAATGAATGATAAGTGGGAGTGCGCAGGACGCCGTATAAAGTGTGCGGGACCCGAGTGAGAGTTCGCCGGACGCCGTAGAAAGTGTGCGGGACCCGAGTGGGAGTGCGCAGTACGCCGGAGAAAGTGTGCGGGATCCAAGTGGGAGTGTGCCGGACGCCATAGAAAGTGTGCGGGACGCCGTAGAAAGTGTGCGGGACCCAAGTGGGAGTGCGCCGGTCGCCGTAGAAAGTGTGCGGAACCCGAGTGGGAGTGCGCCGGACGCCGTAGAAAGTGTGCGGGACCCAAGTGGGAGTGCGCCGAACGCCGTAGGAAGTGTGCGGGATCCAAGTGGGAGTGCGCAGGACGCCGTAGAAAGTGGGCGGGATCTAAGTGGGAGTGCGCAGGACGCCGTATAGTGTGCGGGACCCGAGTGAGAGTGCGCCGGACGCCGTAGAAAGTGTGCGGGACCCGAGTGGGAGTGCGCTGGACGCCGTAGGAAGTGTGCGGGACCCGAGTGAGAGCGCGCCGGACGCCGTAGAAAGTGTGCGGGACCCGAGTGAGAGTGCGCCGGACGCCGTAGAAAGTGTGCGGGACCCTAGTGAGAGTGCGCCGGACGCCGTAGAAAGTGTGCGGGACCCGAGTGAGAAAGCGCCGGACGCCGTAGAAAGTGTGCGGGACCCGAGTGAGAGTGCGCCGGACGCCGTATAAAGTGTGCAGGACCCGAGTGAGAGTTCGCCGGACGCCGTAGAAAGTGTGCGGGATCCAAGTGGGAGTGCGCAGGACGCCGTAGAAAGTGGGCGGGATCTAAGTGGGAGTGCGCAGGACGCCGTATAAAGTGTGCGGGACCCGAGTGAGAGTGCGCCGGACGCCGTATAAAGTGTGCGGGACCCGAGTGAGAGTGCGCCGGACGCCGTAGAAAGTGGGCGGGATCTAAGTGGGAGTGCGCAGGACGCCGTATAAAGTGTGCAGGACCCGAGTGAGAGTTCGCCGGACGCCGTAGAAAGTGTACGGGACCCAAGTGGGAGTGCGCCGGACGCCGTAGAAAGTGTGCGGGACCCAAGTGGGAGTGCGCCGAACGCCGTAGGAAGTGTGCGGGATCCAAGTGGGAGGGCGCAGGACGCCGCAGAAAGTGGGCGGGATCTAAGTGGGAGTGCGCAGGACGCCGTATAGTGTGCGGGACCCGAGTGAGAGTGCGCCGGACGCCGTAGAAAGTGTGCGGGACCCGAGTGGTAGTGCGCCGGACTCCGTGGAAAGTGTGTGGGACCCGAGTGAGAGCGCGCCGGACGCCGTAGAAAAAGTGCGGGACACGAGTGAGAGTGCGCCGGACGCCGTAGAAAGTGTGCGGGACCCGAGTGAGAAAGCGCCGGACGCCGTAGAAAGTGTGCGGGACCCGAGTGAGAGTGCGCCGGACGCCGTAGAAAGTGTGCGGGACCCGAGTGAGAGTGCGCCGGACGCCGTAGAAAGTGTGCGGGACCCGAGTGAGAGTGCGCCGGACGCCGTAGAAAGTGGGCGGGATCTAAGTCTACGCCACCATGTCCGTTCTCGCAAACATGGATTCCAACTTGAACGAAAATTCACCTCTAAAGGCAGCATATTGAATTCCTTTGCGTTCAGGGTTGTCAGAACTTGGAACAATTTGCCTGCAGAGATCGCTGAATCCGGAAACTTTTCGATCTTTCGAAGTAGACTATCCAAGTACGATCTCAGGTCATTACAAGGAACGAGTGAGCGTCCACTCTGATTAAAAGGGTATTACTAATAATCTAATGGGACGGGTTTTTCCAGCTTGTTGTGCTTTTCTTTGTCCCAGAAGCGGTGGCCTCAAGTCTCTTGAGACAAGAGGTCATTCAAATTGTAAAAATTCTCTGCAAAAACAATTCATATTTTGTGCCCTTCTCACTTCTGCCATTGTTATGCATCGTTTTTACTTTAACAAAGAATCTCATTCACATACGTGTATATGTGTGTTTCTTTATTTCCACAATAAAGTCGTTGAATGAATGAATGAATGAATGATAAGTGGGAGTGCGCAGGACGCCGTATAAAGTGTGCGGGACCCGAGTGAGAGTTCGCCGGACGCCGTAGAAAGTGTGCGGGACCCGAGTGGGAGTGCGCAGTACGCCGGAGAAAGTGTGCGGGATCCAAGTGGGAGTGTGCCGGACGCCATAGAAAGTGTGCGGGACGCCGTAGAAAGTGTGCGGGACCCAAGTGGGAGTGCGCCGGTCGCCGTAGAAAGTGTGCGGAACCCGAGTGAGAGTGCGCCGGACGCCGTACAAAGTGTGCGGGACCCAAGTGGGAGTGCGCTGAACGCCGTACGAAGTGTGCGGGATCCAAGTGGGAGTGCGCAGGACGCCGTAGAAAGTGGGCGGGATCTAAGTGGGAGTGCGCAGGACGCCGTATAAAGTGTGCGGGACCCGAGTGAGAGTGCGCCGGACGCCGTATAAAGTGTGCGGGACCCGAGTGAGAGTGCGCCGGACGCCGTAGAAAGTGGGCGGGATCTAAGTGGGAGTGCGCAGGACGCCGTATAAAGTGTGCAGGACCCGAGTGAGAGTTCGCCGGACGCCGTAGAAAGTGTGCGGGACCCGAGTGAGAGTGCGCCGGACGCCGTAGAAAGTGTGCGGGACCCAAGTGGGAGTGCGCCGGACGCCGTAGAAAGTGTGCGGGACCCAAGTGGGAGTGCGCCGAACGCCGTAGAAAGTGTGCGGGATCCAAGTGGGAGTGCGCAGGACGCCGTATAAAGTGTGCGGGACCCGAGTGAGAGTGCGCCGGACGCCGTAGAAAGTGTGCGGGACCCGAGTGAGAGTGCGCCGGACGCCGAAGAAAGTGTGCGGGACCCGAGTGAGAGTGCGCCGGACGCCGTAGAAAGTGTGAGGGACCCGAGTGAGAGTGCGCCGGACGCCGTAGAAAGTGTGCGGGATCCAAGTGGGAGTGCGCAGGACGCCGTAGAAAGTGGGCGGGATCTAAGTGGGAGTGCGCAGGACGCCGTATAAAGTGTGCGGGACCCGAGTGAGAGTGCGCCGGACGCCGTAGAAAGTGTGCGGGACCCGAGTGAGAGTGCGCCGGACGCCGTAGAAAGTGGGCGGGATCTAAGTGGGAGTGCGCAGGACGCCGTATAAAGTGTGCGGGACCCGAGTGAGAGTGCGCCGGACGCCGTAGAAAGTGTGCGGGACCCGAGTGAGAGTGCGCCGGACGCCGTAGAAAGTGTGCGGGACCCAAGTGGGAGTGCGCAGGACGCCGTATAAAGTGTGCGGGACCCGAGTGAGAGTGCGCCGGACGCCGTAGAAAGTGTGCGGGACCCGAGTGAGAGTGCGCCGGACGCCGTAGAAAGTGTGCGGGACTCAAGTGGGAGTGCACCGAACGCCGTAGGAAGTGTGCGGGATCCAAGTGGGAGGGCGCAGGACGCCGCAGAAAGTGGGCGGGATCTAAGTGGGAGTGCGCAGGACGCCGTATAGTGTGCGGGACCCGAGTGAGAGTGCGCCGGACGCCGTAGAAAGTGTGCGGGACCCGAGTGGTAGTGCGCCGGACTCCGTGGAAAGTGTGTGGGACCCGAGTGAGAGTGCGCAGGACGCCGTAGAAAGTGGGCGGGACACGAGTGAGAGTGCGCCGGACGCCGTAGAAAGTGTGCGGGACCCGAGTGATAAAGCGCCGGACGCCGTAGAAAGTGTGCGGGACCCGAGTGAGAGTGCGCCGAACGCCGTAGAAAGTGTGCGGGACCCGAGTGAGAGTGCGCCGGACGCCGTAGAAAGTGTGCGGGACCCGAGTGAGAGTGCGCCGGACGCCGTAGAAAGTGGGCGGGATCTAAGTCTACGCCACCATGTCCGTTCTCGCAAACATGGATTCCAACTTGAACGAAAATTCACCTCTAAAGGCAGCATATTGAATTCCTTTGCGTTCAGGGTTGTCAGAACTTGGAACAATTTGCCTGCAGAGACCGCTGAATCCGGAAACTTTTCAATCTTTCGAAGTAGACTATCCAAGTACGATCTCAGGTCATTACAAGGAACGAGTGAGCGTCCACTCTGATTAAAACGGTATTACTAATAATCTAATGGGACGGGTTTTTCCAGCTTGTTGTGCTTTTCTTTGTCCCAGAAGCGGTGGCCTCAAGTCTCTTGAGACAAGAGGTCATTCAAATTGTAAAAAAATTTTCTGTGCCAAAAAAATTCATATTTTGTTCCCTTCTCACTTCTGCCATTGTTATGCATCGTTTTTACTTTAACAAAGAATCTCATTCACATACGTGTATATGTGTGTTTCTTTATTTCCACAATAAAGTCGTTGAATGAATGAATGAATGAATGATAAGTGGGAGTGCGCAGGACGCCGTATAAAGTGTGCGGGACCCGAGTGAGAGTCCGCCGGACGCCGTAGAAAGTGTGCGGGACCCGAGTGGGAGTGCGCAGTACGCCGGAGAAAGTGTGCGGGATCCAAGTGGGAGTGTGCCGGACGCCATAGAAAGTGTGCGGGACGCCGTAGAAAGTGTGCGGGACTCAAGTGGGAGTGCGCCGGACGCCGTAGAAAGTGTGCGGCACCCGAGTGAGAGTGCGCCGGACGCCGTACAAAGTGTGCGGGACCCAATTGGAAATGCGCTGAACGCCGTAGGAAGTGTGCGTGACCCAAGTGGGAGAGCGCCGGACGCCGTAGAAAGTGTGCGGGATCTATGGGAGTGCGCAGGACGCCGTATAAAGTGTGGGGGACCCGAGTGAGAGTGCGCCGGACGCCGTATAAAGTGTGCGGGACCCGAGTGAGAGTGCGCCGGACGCCGTAGAAAGTGGGCGAGCTCTAAGTGGGAGTGCGCAGGACGCCGTATAAAGTGTGCGGGACCCGAGTGAGAGTGCGCCGGACGCCGTAGAAAGTGTGCGGGACCCAAGTGGGAGTGCGCAGGACGCCGTAGAAAGTGTGCGGGATCCAAGTGGTAGAGCGCCGGACGCCGTAGAAAGTGTGCGGGACCCAAGTGGGAGTGCGCAGGACGCCGTAGAAAGTGGGCGGGATCTAAGTGGGAGTGCGCAGGACGCCGTATAAAGTGTGCGGGACCCGAGTGAGAGTGCGCCGGACGCCGTAGAAAGTGTGCGGGACCCGAGTGAGAGTGCGCCGGACGCCGTAGAAAGTGTGCGGGACCCGAGTGAGAGTGCGCCGGACGCCGTAGAAAGTGTGCGGGACCCGAGTGGAAGAGCGCCGCACGCCGTGGAAAGTGTGTGGGACCCGAGTGAGAGCGCGCCGGAGCCCGTAGAACGGGTGGGGGCCCCGAGGGAGAGTGCGCGGGAGGCCGTAGAAAGTGTGCGGGACCCGAGTGAGAAAGCGCCGGACGCCGTAGAAAGTGTGCGGGACCCGAGTGAGAGTGCGCCGGACGCCGTAGAAAGTGTGCGGGACCCGAGTGAGAGTGCGCCGGACGCCGTAGAAAGTGTGCGGGACCCGAGTGAGAGTGCGCCGGACGCCGTAGAAAGTGGGCGGGATCTAAGTCTACGCCACCATGTCCGTTCTCGCAAACATGGATTCCAACTTGAACGAAAATTCACCTCTAAAGGCAGCATATTGAATTCCTTTGCGTTCAGGGTTGTCAGAACTTGGAACAATTTGCCTGCAGAGACCGCTGAATCCGGAAACTTTTCAATCTTTCGAAGTAGACTATCCAAGTACGATCTCAGGTCATTACAAGGAACGAGTGAGCGTCCACTCTGATTAAAACGGTATTACTAATAATCTAATGGGACGGGTTTTTCCAGCTTGTTGTGCTTTTCTTTGTCCCAGAAGCGGTGGCCTCAAGTCTCTTGAGACAAGAGGTCATTCAAATTGTAAAAAAAATTCTCTGCAAAAACAATTCATATTTTGTGCCCTTCTCACTTCTGCCATTGTTATGCATCGTTTTTACTTTAACAAAGAATCTCATTCACATACGTGTATATGTGTGTTTCTTTATTTCCACAATAAAGTCGTTGAATGAATGAATGAATGAATGATAAGTGGGAGTGCGCAGGACGCCGTATAAAGTGTGCGGGACCCGAGTGAGAGTTCGCCGGACGCCGTAGAAAGTGTGCGGGACGCCGTAGAAAGTGTGCGGGACCCAAGTGGGAGTGCGCCGGTCGCCGTAGAAAGTGTGCGGAACCCGAGTGAGAGTGCGCCGGACACCGTACAAAGTGTGCGGGACCCAAGTGGGAGTGCGCTGAACGCCGTACGAAGTGTGCGGGATCCAAGTGGGAGTGCGCAGGACGCCGAAGAAAGTGGGCGGGATCTAAGTGGGAGTGCGCAGGACGCCGTATAAAGTGTGCGGGACCCGAGTGAGAGTGCGCCGGACGCCGTATAAAGTGTGCGGGACCCGAGTGAGAGTGCGCCGGACGCCGTAGAAAGTGGGCGGGATCTAAGTGGGAGTGCGCAGGACGCCGTATAAAGTGAGCAGGACCCGAGTGAGAGTTCGCCGGACGCCGTAGAAAGTGTGCGGGACCCGAGTGAGAGTGCGCCGGGCGCCGTAGAAAGTGTGCGGGACCCAAGTGGGAGTGCGCCGGACGCCGTAGAAAGTGTGCGGGACCCAAGTGGGAGTGCGCCGAACGCCGTAGGAAGTGTGCGGGATCCAAGTGGTAGTGCGCAGGACGCCGTAGAAAGTGGGCGGGATCTAAGTGGGAGTGCGCAGGACGCCGTATAGTGTGCGGGACCCGAGTGAGAGTGCGCCGGACGCCGTAGAAAGTGTGCGGGACCCGAGTGGTAGTGCGCCGGACTCCGTGGAAAGTGTGCGGGACCCGAGTGAGAAAGCGCCGGACGCCGTAGAAAGTGTGCGGGACCCGAGTGAGAGTGCGCCGGACGCCGTAGAAAGTGTGCGGGACCCGAGTGAGAGTGCGCCGGACGCCGTAGAAAGTGTGCGGGACCCGAGTGAGAGTGCGCCGGACGCCGTAGAAAGTGGGCGGGATCTAAGTCTACGCCACCATGTCCGTTCTCGCAAACATGGATTCCAACTTGAACGAAAATTCACCTCTAAAGGCAGCATATTGAATTCCTTTGCGTTCAGGGTTGTCAGAACTTGGAACAATTTGCCTGCAGAGATCGCTGAATCCGGAAACTTTTCGATCTTTCGAAGTAGACTATCCAAGTACGATCTCAGGTCATTACAAGGAACGAGTGAGCGTCCACTCTGATTAAAAGGGTATTACTAATAATCTAATGGGACGGGTTTTTCCAGCTTGTTGTGCTTTTCTTTGTCCCAGAAGCGGTGGCCTCAAGTCTCTTGAGACAAGAGGTCATTCAAATTGTAAAAAAAATTCTCTGCAAAAACAATTCATATTTTGTGCCCTTCTCACTTCTGCCATTGTTATGCATCGTTTTTACTTTAACAAAGAATCTCATTCACATACGTGTATATGTGTGTTTCTTTATTTCCACAATAAAGTCGTTGAATGAATGAATGAATGAATGATAAGTGGGAGTGCGCAGGACGCCGTAGAAAGTGGGCGGGATCTAAGTGGGAGTGCGCAGGACGCCGTATAAAGTGTGCGGGACCCGAGTGAGAGTGCGCCGGGCGCCGTAGAAAGTGTGCGGGACCCAAGTGGGAGTGCGCCAGACGCCGTAGAAAGTGTGCGGGACCCAAGTGGGAGTGCGCTGGACGCCGTGGAAAGTGTGCGTGACCCAAGTGGGAGAGCGCCGGACGCCGTAGAAAGTGTGCGGGACCCAAGTGGGAGTGCGCCGAACGCCGTAGGAAGTGTGCGGGATCCAAGTGGGAGTGCGCAGGACGCCGTAGAAAGTCGGCGGGATCAAAGTGGGAGTGCGCAGGACGCCGTATAGTGTGCGGGACCCGAGTGAGAGTGCGCAGGACGCCGTATAGTGTGCGGGACCCGAGTGAGAGTGCGCCGGACGCCGTAGAAAGTGTGCGGGACCCGAGTGGTAGTGCGCCGGACTCCGTGGAAAGTGTGTGGGACCCGAGTGAGAAAGCGCCGGACGCCGTAGAAAGTGTGCGGGACCCAAGTGAGAGTGCGCCGGACGCCGTAGAAAGTGTGCGGGACCCGAGTGAGAGTGCGCCGGACGCCGTAGAAAGTGTGCGGGACCCGAGTGAGAGTGCGCCGGACGCCGTAGAAAGTGGGCGGGATCTAAGTCTACGCCACCATGTCCGTTCTCGCAAACATGGATTCCAACTTGAACGAAAATTCACCTCTAAAGGCAGCATATTGAATTCCTTTGCGTTCAGGGTTGTCAGAACTTGGAACAATTTGCCTGCAGAGATCGCTGAATCCGGAAACTTTTCGATCTTTCGAAGTAGACTATCCAAGTACGATCTCAGGTCATTACAAGGAACGAGTGAGCGTCCACTCTGATTAAAAGGGTATTACTAATAATCTAATGGGACGGGTTTTTCCAGCTTGTTGTGCTTTTCTTTGTCCCAGAAGCGGTGGCCTCAAGTCTCTTGAGACAAGAGGTCATTCAAATTGTAAAAAAAAATTCTCTGCAAAAACAATTCATATTTTGTGCCCTTCTCACTTCTGCCATTGTTATGCATCGTTTTTACTTTAACAAAGAATCTCATTCACATACGTGTATATGTGTGTTTCTTTATTTCCACAATAAAGTCGTTGAATGAATGAATGAATGAATGAATGAATGATAAGTGGGAGTGCGCAGGACGCCGTATAAAGTGTGCGGGACCCGAGTGAGAGTTCGCCGGACGCCGTAGAAAGTGTGCGGGACCCGAGTGGGAGTGCGCAGTACGCCGGAGAAAGTATGCGGGATCCAAGTGGGAGTGTGCCGGACGCCATAGAAAGTGTGCGGGACGCCGTAGAAAGTGTGCGGGACCCAAGTGGGAGTGCGCCGGTCGCCGTAGAAAGTGTGCGGAACCCGAGTGAGAGTGCGCCGGACGCCGTACAAAGTGTGCGGGACCCAAGTGGGAGTGCGCTGAACGCCGTACGAAGTGTGCGGGATCCAAGTGGGAGTGCGCAGGACGCCGTAGAAAGTGGGCGGGATCTAAGTGGGAGTGCGCAGGACGCCGTATAAAGTGTGCGGGACCCGAGTGAGAGTGCGCCGGACGCCGTAGAAAGTGGGCGGGATCTAAGTGGGAGTGCGCAGGACGCCGTATAAAGTGTGCGGGACCCGAGTGAGAGTGCGCCGGACGCCGTAGAAAGTGTGCGGGACCCAAGTGGGAGTGCGCCGGACGCCGTAGAAAGTGTGCGGGACCCAAGTGGGAGTGCGCCGAACGCCGTAGGAAAGTGTGCGGGATCCAAGTGGGAGTGCGCAGGACGCCGTAGAAAGTGGGCGGGATCTAAGTGGGAGTGCGCAGGACGCCGTATAGTGTGCGGGACCCGAGTGAGAGTGCGCCGGACGCCGTAGAAAGTGTGCGGGACCCGAGTGGTAGTGCGCCGGACTCCGTGGAAAGTGTGTGGGACCCGAGTGAGAGCGCGCCGGACGCCGTAGAAAAAGTGCGGGACACGAGTGAGAGTGCGCCGGACGCCGTAGAAAGTGTGCGGGACCCGAGTGAGAGTGCGCCGGACGCCGTAGAAAGTGTGCGGGACCCGAGTGAGAGTGCGCCGGACGCCATAGAAAGTGTGCGGGACCCGGAGTGAGTGCGCCGGACGCCGTAGAAAGTGTGCGGGACCCGAGTGGGAGTGCGCAGGACGCCGTAGAAAGTGTGCGGGACCCGAGTGAGAGTGCGCCGGACGCCGTAGAAAGTGTGCGGGACCCAAGTGGGAGTGCGCTGAACGCCCTACGAAGTGTGCGGGATCCAAGTGGGAGTGCGCAGGACGCCGTAGAAAGTGGGCGGGATCTGAGTGGGAGTGCGCAGGATGCCGTATAAAGTGTGCAGGACCCGAGTGAGAGTTCACCGGACGCCGTAGAAAGTGTGCGGGACCCAAGTGGGAGTGCGCCGGACGCCGTAGAAAGTGTGCGGGACCCAAGTGGGAGTGCGCCGAACGCCGTAGGAAGTGTGCGGGATCCAAGTGGGAGTGCGCAGGACGCCGTAGAAAGTGGGCGGGATCTAAGTGGGAGTGCGCAGGACGCCGTATAGTGTGCGGGACCCGAGTGAGAGTGCGCCGGACGCCGTAGAAAGTGTGCGGGACCCGAGTGGTAGTGCGCCGGACTCCGTGGAAAGTGTGTGGGACCCGAGTGAGAGCGCGCCGGACGCCGTAGAAAAAGTGCGGGACACGAGTGAGAGTGCGCCGGACGCCGTAGAAAGTGTGCGGGACCCGAGTGAGAAAGCGCCGGACGCCGTAGAAAGTGTGCGGGACCCGAGTGAGAAAGCGCCGGACGCCGTAGAAAGTGTGCGGGACCCGAGTGAGAGTGCGCCGGACGCCGTAGAAAGTGTGCGGGACCCGAGTGAGAGTGCGCCGGACGCCGTAGAAAGTGTGCGGGACCCGAGTGAGAGTGCGCCGGACGCCGTAGAAAGTGGGCGGGATCTAAGTCTACGCCACCATGTCCGTTCTCGCAAACATGGATTCCAACTTGAACGAAAATTCACCTCTAAAGGCAGCATATTGAATTCCTTTGCGTTCAGGGTTGTCAGAACTTGGAACAATTTGCCTGCAGAGATCGCTGAATCCGGAAACTTTTCGATCTTTCGAAGTAGACTATCCAAGTACGATCTCAGGTCATTACAAGGAACGAGTGAGCGTCCACTCTGATTAAAAGGGTATTACTAATAATCTAATGGGACGGGTTTTTCCAGCTTGTTGTGCTTTTCTTTGTCCCAGAAGCGGTGGCCTCAAGTCTCTTGAGACAAGAGGTCATTCAAATTGTAAAAAAAATTCTCTGCAAAAACAATTCATATTTTGTGCCCTTCTCACTTCTGCCATTGTTATGCATCGTTTTTACTTTAACAAAGAATCTCATTCACATACGTGTATATGTGTGTTTCTTTATTTCCACAATAAAGTCGTTGAATGAATGAATGAATGAATGAATGATTAAGTGGAGTGCGCAGGACGCCGTATAGTGTGCGGGACCCGAGTGAGAGTGCGCCGGACGCCGTACAAAGTGTGCGGGACCCAAGTGGGAGTGCGCAGTACGCCGGAGAAAGTGTGCGGGATCCAAGTGGGAGTGTGCCGGACGCCATAGAAAGTGTGCGGGACGCGAGTGAGAGTGCGCCGGACGCCGGAGAAAGTGTGCGGGACCCAAGTGGGAGTGCGCCGGTCGCCGTAGAAAGTGTGCGGAACCCGAGTGGGAGCGCGCCGGACGCCGTAAAAAGTGTGCGGGACCCAAGTGGGAGTGCGCCGAACGCCGTATAGTGTGCGGGACCCGAGTGAGAGTGCGCCGGACGCCGTAGAAAGTGTGCGGGACCCGAGTGAGAGTGCGCCGGACGCCGTAGAAAGTGTGCGGGACCCGAGTGAGAGTGCGCCGGACGCCGTAGAAAGTGTGCGGGACCCGAGTGAGAGTGCGCCGGACGCCGTAGAAAGTGTGCGGGACCCGAGTGAGAGTGCGCCGGACGCCGTAGAAAGTGGGCGGGATCTAAGTCTACGCCACCATGTCCGTTCTCGCAAACATGGATTCCAACTTGAACGAAAATTCACCTCTAAAGGCAGCATATTGAATTCCTTTGCGTTCAGGGTTGTCAGAACTTGGAACAATTTGCCTGCAGAGATCGCTGAATCCGGAAACTTTTCGATCTTTCGAAGTAGACTATCCAAGTACGATCTCAGGTCATTACAAGGAACGAGTGAGCGTCCACTCTGATTAAAAGGGTATTACTAATAATCTAATGGGACGGGTTTTTCCAGCTTGTTGTGCTTTTCTTTGTCCCAGAAGCGGTGGCCTCAAGTCTCTTGAGACAAGAGGTCATTCAAATTGTAAAAAAAATTCTCTGCAAAAACAATTCATATTTTGTGCCCTTCTCACTTCTGCCATTGTTATGCATCGTTTTTACTTTAACAAAGAATCTCATTCACATACGTGTATATGTGTGTTTCTTTATTTCCACAATAAAGTCGTTGAATGAATGAATGAATGAATGATAAGTGGGAGTGCGCAGGACGCCGTATAAAGTGTGCGGGACCCGAGTGAGAGTTCGCCGGACGCCGTAGAAAGTGTGCGGGACCCGAGTGGGAGTGCGCAGTACGCCGGAGAAAGTGTGCGGGATCCAAGTGGGAGTGTGCCGGACGCCATAGAAAGTGTTCGGGACGCCGTAGAAAGTGTGCGGGACCCAAGTGGAAGTGCGCCGGTCGCCGTAGAAAGTGTGCGGAACCCGAGTGAGAGTGCGCCGGACGCCGTACAAAGTGTGCGGGACCCAAGTGGGAGTGCGCTGAACGCCGTACGAAGTGTGCGGGATCCAAGTGGGAGTGCGCAGGACGCCGTAGAAAGTGGGCGGGATCTAAGTGGGAGTGCGCAGGACGCCGTATAAAGTGTGCGGGACCCGAGTGAGAGTGCGCCGGACGCCGTATAAAGTGTGCGGGACCCGAGTGAGAGTTCGCCGGACGCCGTAGAAAGTGGACGGGATCTAAGTGGGAGTGCGCAGGACGCCGTATAAAGTGTGCAGGACCCGAGTGAGAGTTCGCCGGACGCCGTAGAAAGTGTGCGGGACCCAAGTGGGAGTGCGCTGGACGCCGTAGGAAGTGTGCGGGATCCAAGTGGGAGTGCGCAGGACGCCGTAGAAAGTGGGCGGGATCTAAGTGGAGTGTGCAGGACGCCGTATAGTGTGCGGGACCCGAGTGAGTGCGCCGGACGCCGTAGAAAGTGTGCGGGACCCGAGTGGTAGTGCGCCGGACTCCGTGGAAAGTGTGTGGGACCCGAGTGAGAGCGCGCCGGACGCCGTAGAAAAGTGCGGGACACGAGTGAGAGTGCGCCGGACGCCGTAGAAAGTGTGCGGGACCCGAGTGAGAAAGCGCCGGACGCCGTAGAAAGTGTGCGGGACCCGAGTGAGAAAACGCCGGACGCCGTAGAAAGTGTGCGGGACCCGAGTGAGAGTGCGCCGGACGCCGTAGAAAGTGTGCGGGACCCGAGTGAGAGTGCGCCGGACGCCGTAGAAAGTGGGCGGGATCTAAGTCTACGCCACCATGTCCGTTCTCGCAAACATGGATTCCAACTTGAACGAAAATTCACCTCTAAAGGCAGCATATTGAATTCCTTTGCGTTCAGGGTTGTCAGAACTTGGAACAATTTGCTCAGACAATGGGGTGGACCGACCGCGGGCGAAAAATCGCGGTTCGTACCGACCGCGTGTCACTATCGTACTGACCGCGGGCAAAATGCATTTCGCACCAAACGCGCGCATTTGCGTACTGACCGCGCAAACGAAATAGTGCACGCGGTCGATACGCCTGGTGCTGGGCGTACCAACCGCTCGCTCAACGGAAATCCATAGCGACGTACTGACCGCGCGCATTCATCTTTGCGCGCGGTCAGTACGGAATATGACTTTTGGCTGCGGTCAATACGTGAGCACACGCAGTTAGTACGCAAGTGGTCGTGTTCGGTACGCAACTGTCCGCGTTCAGCACGCACGAAAACTGGTCGGTGAGGTCGCTCTTTCAGCGTTTGCGCGGTCGGTACGCAATCGTCCGCGTTCAGAACCCAAACAAACTGGTCGGTGTGATCGATTTGTCAGTCTGCGCGGTCGGTACGCAAGCGTTCTCGTTCAGTACGCAATCGTCCGCGTTTAGTACGCAAACAAATTGATCGGTGAGATCGATTTTGTCAGTCTGTGCGGTCGGTACGCAAGTGTTCGCGTTCAGTACGCAATCGCCCGCGTTCAGTACGCAAAGCAAATTACTCGATTGGAGATTGGTTTGTGGGTCCGCGCGGTCGGTGACGTGCAAGTGTTCGCGTTCAGTACCCAATCGCCCGCGTTCAGCACGCTAGCAGACTGGTGGGTGTGGTTCGGTTTGTCAGTCTGCACGGTCAGTACGCAGGTGTGCGCGCGTTCAGCACGCAATCGACCGTGTTCAGTACGCGAAACAAACTGGTCGGTGAAATCAGTTTTTTCACTCTGTGCGGTTGGTACGCAATTGTTTGCGTTCAGTACGCAATGGCGTGCGTTCAGTACGCAAGCAAATTACTCCGTTGAGATCGGTTTGTCGGTCTGCGCGGTCGGAACGTGCACGTGTGCGGGACCAGTACGCAATCGCCCGCGTTCTGTGCGCAGCGGTGAACTCGTGAGAGTTGTACATAAGCAAGTGCACGTGCTTAGTTAACAACGAAATCCAGAGCTTTTTTGCGCATTTAGTCTACCGCTTCATCGGAGGCAGGGCCTTCCTTGGAAAGTTTCGACTTTTTTGTTGTCTGGTAGAGAGTCTGATGGGTAGGTCTTCGTGACAACTGTGTCTTCAAACTGAGAGTCCGACGGTAACCACTCGAAATGGGGCAATTTTTTTTGACTATAACAGTTACTCTAATGGTCACAACTTTGTTCACACACGTCTGGCTTCCATCTATCCCAAGCCTATAACTCGTTTTTCTTCCGTAAAATAGTCAGTGCTCATGAAAAAGTCCTGTTAATCGAGGAAGGAGAAAACTACATGCACGGGCGTAGTGATCCTACTGATGGCCGGTTTTAGGTTTTTTCTGTGTGTTTTTCTCCTAGGGCTCTTGGCTGACTTTCGTCATAATGAGGAGGTAAGCCTAGACATACGTGGATGTGGGACGCTAAAGGCAGTGTTCACGATAAAATTTCACTTCCGATATCTCCACGGCTTCCGGAAGGTCTGGTGCCCTATATAGCAAGGCATGCTTAAGAAGGACACGAAAGACGAGTTTTTGAGCAAAAAATAAGCCCTCCTTTGTTTACGTTGATTTTTTGGAGCGTGGGAGGAATTCGACCGTTAGGAAGTATGGGATACCTATCAGTGCAATGAAGCGATCAGCTCACTTATCAGCACTTCCTTGACTTGATCATTCCTTTAATCTGAGTCTTCATTTGTTCTTTTTGAGGGGCGGATCTGGGGCACGAAGGCGCGTCTGGGGCACCAAAACGGTTGTTTTGCAGCCGTTATTTCTGCCGCTCCTGGCTCATTTTTCTGTAGCGCGTCTTTCGACACTGGGAGCCTAGGATCCTTCTCGCAAATCATTTCACTGTGGAAAGTCAACGAGGATGATCATCGTGAACGCTGCCTTTGAGCATCCATTTTGATCACGAGCAATAAGCAGGAATTCAAAATTATCCTTCAAACATCCAGGATGTCTTATCGAATGTCAGCTTAACTGGATGCTGTGGGATAAACTCAACACTGCCCTCGAATAATGTTTGGGCGAGAAAACACAACAATGCGTACCATTCCTTCTGTAGTTGCGTGGTATTTATAGAGACCCTATCCAGTTTTGTAGGAGCCATGTGTAGAGCAGGAAAAGACTTCTCATACAGGATTACAACTGAAATTTCTCCACACTTCATACAATCATAGCATATAAATCGCGCGGTCGATTGAATAGTATTAATGCCAGCTTTGAGAGTTATCTGTGCATCGCATGATTTTTTTGGGCTATGAGAAAAAATCTACTTCGGATTTTCATGCCACTCCTCATATGCTACATATAGTGGGTAATTCTACTAAGAGAAAGTTTCTGGAGAAATGATTAAGTGGTACGCACACAGATTCAGGTAACGCAAAATTAACTATACTTGTGATACGAGGGTCGCGATCTGGCGTAACAGTGGTGTAAATTGCTCCAGATTTGGTACGATACCACATGGCTATGATGTGGAAGCAAGAAACCTTACCAACCGGTTACGTCCAATGCGTAATGTGTGCAGGCAGGACCTGAGGTTATTTAACGGTTCATGGTGGTCATCAAGTTCTAACAGCAGTGGGACATTCTCTTCAGCTTACCAAGTTGAGCATGTGCTATCGGCAACGTATAATTGATATTCTGATTATGCTGACAAGCTTAACACGTGGGACGCTGCACTGCTCACAACCACTCTCAATTTAGGGAGATGTTTGGATTTGCACTGACCAGAATTGAAGTTCACTCCGAGTCTCTTTGCTCACCTAAAACCTCTATGCACCTTCTTGATCACCTCGTCATCGAGTACGCTTAATGGCCACATTATCGACTCCCCCGACTGCCCCGGCGTTGCCCCAGATTTAACTTTTAAAACTGGGAATTTTATTCAAATTGCCAGCATATTTATTTATAAGAAATCCTTTTTTCCTCGAGCTATCTTTTTTTCTGTCTTCTCTCCGTTCTCCTTTCGCCTTCCTCTACAACTCTAACAACTTTTCTTTCTCCTCTTCTTCATCTTTCTTGTTGTTGTGATACTTTTCTTTGCTTTATCTTTCTATTTCTATTTATTTATTTATTTATTTATTTATTTATTTATTTATTTTATTTATTTATTTACTAATTCATTCTCTTTCTTTCCTTCTTTTTCTTTGGATCTCCTTGTTTTACCGAAGATTCTCACTCTTTCTCTTCAATCTTGACCGTCTTGCTGTCCTTTAATACTCTACCATTTTTCATCATCTTATTCTTCTCTTGGTCTAGTCGTGGTTTTAGGTGGTTTTTAGTAATGATATTCGACATTTGATGTTTTCTGAGTTTTTCAAAACATAATAGAAAAAATACTGGTCGCGAGGAATTCGTGAAAAAATTTTTCTTTGTAAAAGTGGAGCTTTATCTTTCGTGGGAAGAAATTGTGGTTTTGAATTTTGGTTTTTGGTCCAGATTTGGTTTTGAATTGGCCATGCGCGCGATCGGTTTTTCGAAATCTCTATCCAGAGTGAACGAAGAAATTAGCTCTAAATTGCATTGAAAAAGAGCGCAAAAAGTTGGTTTAGTAACCAAAAAATGGTTTCTGCAATGGTTTACTGGTTTTCGAGTAAAAAGTGAAAGACCGCGCGTTTTTGTTGTTAATCTCCTCTTTTTTTTTTTAGACGGCGGGTTCATGCTATCTTGCGGGTACACTTAAAAATTGAGCTAGGGAGCTCATTTTTGGACAGGAGGCTGGAAATGGATGCAGGTCGCTCCCATTCAATTTTGAACTTGCGCAAAGGAAACATCAAGCCATTTTTTAAAGCTGTAATAAGTGAAATCAGCATAGGTCAAGCTAGGTGAACTCCATTCCATATCGTGCTTGATTTCGTTTTTGATAAGTTTAACGGAGAAGCTTGTGAAATGATCAAACCACCAAATCGCAATTTTGGTTATTTCTACTTCATTTCCTAGCTTTTTGTATTACCCCAGGCTATTTTACATGCCAAATCATTTTTTTAAGATAGTTTCAAGGTATTTTTGAAACTTTTTTCACCATTACCAAATCATTACTTTTGCCAGGAAGCTAAATTTTCAGAAATCTGGAATATGTTTTCAACAAAACAGACACCAAAACCTCGTTTCATCAGGGCCTCAACCGCTGACTTATTTCATTGAAAAAGTTGTAGAATCACAACCAACTAGTACATTCGATCTCACGAGGGTTTGGAGAATAAATCCACACAAGTAGTCACCTCACAGTACCATGAATTGGATCCCGAATAGGGGAACTAGGAAGAAGGCAGAGGAAGAAAGTTCAAGAACAGTTATCGATGGTGGGAAAATACGAGGAATGCCATCACAGAAGCTGAGAAAATATTAGTAAATATGCCTCTCTCAATACGAAAGTTTTTGAGACTCTGACAGCGGAGTGGTAAGCATGCACATGCGCTTAAGTATACATTGCTCCCCGTGAAAATGACGCTTTGCATTAATGCCCAAAAACCGTCCTTGATTAAAAGATCTTCACGAGTTTCCGTCATGAAGATGTATATCATTGGCCAACACTGGAGCAAAAGTGAATGGAAACGAAAAAAACGTGCAAGCAAGGTAAAACCATCCTAATGTGCGGCAGGCCTCCGACAGCCAAATATCGTTTTTCTTTATGAACATTAACTTAATTTTTGAGCTAAACACGCGATAGGCATTTAAAAACGGCTAGCTTAGCGACCAGTCACTGTCTGGATCAGCTAAATACCCAAAACCATGATTTCTCTTATCTACCCTCAGTTTAGCATTGAATCTTTTCGAAAGTATTGGGTTGATGCGTAATTATGAAACTTTTAAAATACTTTCATTCAACAAAAACAAAAATAATATTTGATTAAAACATGTTTGAATCATCATTCGAGAGCATAGTCAGCACATAATTCAGTGAACTGCTTCCCATTTGCTAGGCATTCGGCTGATTCTACAGGAGTATTCCAAAATTATTGGCGTGCAGTGAAACTGGCTTCTGATTTAAAATTGAAAAAATCAAATTCTTGCTATTTTGATTTTTTGGATTTCTTCGAGTCTCAGCTCTGTATTTCTCATCACAGTTCTGTAGATATTGATTTCTAATTTAGTATGATTGATGCGAATCCGTAGTTCGGCGCCATCATCGCAACGCAAAATTAACGCACACGACGAGACACATCGCCAATCAGCTCAGACTCACCCTGAATGCTATCAGTCGTCTTTGTCAGCTTAGTCCTATCTCTGACTTAGCTTGGTAAAAGCATTAAGATTAGTACTAGCATATCTGAGGATTTGTCAAAAGGGTGAGTGCCGGAGTCAATCGCAATTCAGGAAGACTGTCGATGAAGTGGATAGCTAGAGAAAGGAATCTGTGGTTGGGATCCATCTGAAAAGTCGTCGGGGAAGAAGCTGAGATCTTTGTTCACACCATCTAGAGCAGACCCATCTGGTGTCCGCCGACAAGAAGCTGAATGAAGACCGAAATTTCAGGGAAGCTCATGCACCGTTGCACAGGAGCCACACATTGCGTCATGGCGCTTTTTAGATGGAAACAAATCATCCAGTCTAGAAGTTGATAAAGAAATGCGAAAACGACTGGATAGCTTAGCTAGAAGAACCAATGAGGTCTTACTGTGAGAAGATGTCACTGGTTGGACTGCTCAAACGACTTTTTTGATAGTTTTGGGAGGCATCGCCAAGCGAAAGTGGAACTCCGCCGTTTTTCGTGGTTTCTGACATGAAAATCAACAAGGACGTTAGCAGGACAACGAGTCTAGAGATTGTTTTGAACCGAAGCTATATAATCTTTCTGATGCGGCAGCAGACTCTGCTGCCTCACACTATGCCGTGGATAAGCAATACACAAAGAGAAAGCAATTCAAGAGTGCTGTCGAAGTGTGCTACTCCTGGAGTCAAACGCGCACGAAGAATTGCGGCCCTGCTTCGCTGTCGGACCGGCATCCACTAGACTTTCTGAGTGTGATCCCTGATGAAGTCTGATATCTACGATCACCAGAAATGCAAATTGGCCCACTGGAATCTGTTTTGAGGGAAGCTTTGGATAAGGAAATGAATGACGACTACCTCCTGTGACTGCTGCGATGTCTTTCTAAGACTTCTTGGAGCCGATATTCAGAACAGATGGCGGATATTTCCAGATCTAACCACTGTTCTGTGTTACAGCTAGTATAAATAAATGTATCCATTTCGATTATTCTCATAATCCAGGGTAGGGTTCGAGAAACACGTCAATATCTGCGCGCCAATAATTATAGAAACACCCTGTACGTGCGAAGAAGTCACGATTCTTGGATGCAATCAACGCTTTGACATCAGCCACCCAAGTCATCAGAGTCGTCGTAGACTTTGGTTTTTCTGCCAGTTTTTCAAAGAGCGATTGACATGATAGTCCGTTGGTGCCTCTGTCGGTGTGTACGGTGGATCTGGGAGCAGATCCTAGACCCTATTGGCGATGGATTCGACCACACGGCGCCCAACTTGTGGATGGGCGTTAGAATGGTGTTTGTTGGTTTCGCTGCAGCAAATCAGTGGGAATTCGAAAGCGTTCAGCTCTGTTGTTATCGGAGAGCTCGTGTGGCGCCCATCAAGCCAATTTACATACCTTTCCAAGATTCTTCAGGCGTCGAACGATCGTTGATTGATTGATATTAAAGTCTTCAGGCAGCGTTCGCGTTGTCAGGCTCTCGTCCTATTCTACGGCTATCAAAAGTGCTAGATCATCAAAAATCCGATGTTCGACCTCTTCACTCTTCATACTCCAAACTAGTGCGACCTGATTCAAAGCGAATAAACCGCTTCCGTAATGCACTATAAATCAATTGTTCCTTTGCCAAAAAGTTCGTTGAGATCATGCGAAATGACTATGCTGCGTGGTCTGTCCTTTCTCGTAGTTGGTAGAGCATAATATGGCGAATATGAGTGTGGTTTTCGAGACGCATTTTTAACTGAATATTGAGAATTACTTTCGTGATAAATGAAAAGCCCATTGGAGGGACCAAACGCCAGATTTCTTCACTGAAAAAAAACCAGCGTTATTAAAACCGTTCTAAAATTATGCATCAACCCAATAGATTTTATTGGTTAAAGCAGCATACACGCTCGTAAATTTGTTGGAGATAAGTACGGAAATTAAAATGGTATGGCCCAGATTACAACGCCTACACGCATTTTTAAGCGTCAACAACGAACCTGACAATGCCGCTACACGAAGTAAGCAACCTGGCCCAGCCCTGTATTTCTCCGCCCCACGTGTTTGCAGGGTCCTCTCCTTCCAAAAACAGAGGGGTGCTGGGCCACTCCCACCGTTAACGACGTTTGCGAGTGCTACGATAAGTACAATAATTGAGTCACATACATCGACGACGGTGGGAATGGCACAGTACCCCTGTTTTGGAGGAGTACGGTAAATAGAGGAGGCGGAGAAATACAGGAGCGGAGACCAACTTCTCACTCGTGTAGCGGCCTTGCTAGGTCGTTTCCTTGACGCTTCAAAAATGCATAGGAGTTTTGATCGAGACATACCGTTCTATTTTCGTTGTTATCTCAACCATACATTAACGAGCGTGTATGCTTCCTTTAAAAAGCTCGTAATTCGCGGTTGGAAAGCCAGTCGTGCATCTGGGTAATAATAATGCGTTTCCTAAAACCAGTGTCATTTCGTTTGGAAGCAATATATGCCCACTGACGCGCATGCATGCGTACTGACAGCTGTCGGATTTTAGAAAAAGTTTTGGACTGAGCGAGCGATAAATTTGGGCATACCACGTGTGAATGCGGTACTAACTGTGGCCAATCCTATGTGCCACATT